>JADMLD010001742.1:162500-186036 GCA_017589585.1 Phylloscopus whistleri | reverse complement strand
AGCTGTTTGGGGCCACAGGTCCTTGGGAGAGCTCGCACTTGCTCTGCCTTATTCCGACGGAGCAGGAGATGAAAGGCCGTGGCGGCTCTTGATGTTTGTTCCCGTGAATAGACATATGTCCCTCACACTAGCGCGGGAATATCTAATTAAGGCGCACAATGCTGGCTGATACCCAGGGGCAGCGGCGAACAAGGCGCTGTCACACTCTTAGAACACAAACAAATGAAAATTGCCTCTTTATCCCTTATAATGAAATGTTTCTCCGCGCGTTAAAAGTTCATTTACTCGCAGGCTCTCTGCGAGGCCGGCTGGGTTTCGGTTAATGTCGTCTCTTGTTTTTTTTTTTTTTTCAGGTTTGGGGAGGATTAGGGACAGGTTTGTTAATGAAGCTGCGGAGGATTTTCCCCCATAGACGTGAAAAAGAAACAAAATCCGAATTGTTGCGTTTATTGTGTTGTCGCAGGCAAATCCCGCTCTTCAGATCCCCCCCAGGATCAGGAGCCGCTCCTCCCTCCTGCGGGACGCCTCGGCCACGGATTTGCGGGTCCCTTTTCTCCCACCGCCCCTCTCCCCCGGCAGCTCCGGGCGTTTTTGGGGGCAGGAGACGGAACCTGGAGCTGGAGGCTCCGGGAGCTCTGTCCTGCATCGGGAATGTCAAATGGCAGGGGGTGCGCAGGGCTTCTCCTGGGGCTGATCTTTCCTTTCCTTTCCTTTCCTTTCCTTTCCTTTCCTTTCCTTTCCTTTCCTTTCCTTTCCTTTCCTTTCCTTTCCTTTCCTTTCCTTTCCTTTCCTTTCCTTTCCTTTCCTTTCCTTTCCTTTCCTTTCCTTTCCTTTCCTTTCCTTTCCTTTCCTTTCCTTTCCTTTCCTTTCCTTTCCTTTCCTTCCCTTTCCTTCCCTTTCCTTCCCTTCCCTTCCCTTCCCTTCCCTTCCCTTCCCTTCCCTTCCCTTCCCTTCCCTTCCCTTCCCTTCCCTTCCCTTCCCTTCCCTTCCCTTCCCTTCCCTGAAATCCCCTTCCCTGAAATCCCCTTCCCTGAAATTCCCTGAAATTCCCTGAAATTCCCTGAAATTCCCTGAAATTCCCTTCCCTCCCCGGGATCTGCTTCCAGGACAGGTTTCCCTGCGGGTTTCGTGGCTCTGCCAGGCACCAGAGGAGCTGTCAGAGTCACTTTGCCCTTCCAGGACCTTCCCCGTCTGCTCCTCAGCTCCCAGGCTGGGCAGTTCCCCCCCCGGGCTGTGCTCCGGGAGCTCTGTGCCGGCATTCCCTGGAATCCAGCTCCTCCTCAGGCTCCGGGAATCACCCGTGCCCTGGAAAAAAAAATATCCCGGGAATCCCAGAGGATCCGAGTTCAGCTGTGAGAGCAGAGACAGCCCGGAGAGCGGGCCAGGAGCTGCGGCATCCCCGGGACAGCCCGAGATTCCCGGGGTCTGGAATCGCACCGGGGCCTGGAGCAGCTCCGGGGCAGCACCCCAAACCCCACAGCTCCAGGGGCAGCACCCCAAACCCCACAGCTCTGCCACCCCAAACCCCACAGGGAAGGGAAGGGAAGGGAAGGGAAGGGAAGGGAAGGGAAGGGAAGGGAAGGGAAGGGAAGGGAAGGGAAGGGAAGGGAAGGGAAGGGAAGGGAAGGGAAGGGAAGGGAAGGGAAGGGAAGGGAAGGGAAGGGAAGGGAAAGGAAGGGAAGGGAAGGAGCTGCAGTTTCATGGCCTCTGCTCTGACATCTCAAATAAAATCACTCACAGTCTGCTTTGGGTTGGAGGGACCTCACAACCCACCCAGTGCCACCCCTGCCATGGCAGGGACACCTCCCACTGTCCCAGGCTGCTCCCAGCCCCAGTGTCCAGCCTGGCCTTGGGCACTGCCAGGGATCCAGGGGCAGCCACAGCTGCCCTGCTGAGAGGAGGAGACATCTCACATCTCACATTTCTCTGAGTGCAGCTCCTCTCCCCCTGCACCTTCCACATTTCCTGCCCTCCGTGCCTGAAGTGGAAAAGGGTTCTCCCCATCCCTTCTGGGGCTCTGGGATGGGAGCAGGGATAGGGAGCAGCTCCTGCTGCCCTGGTGTGCTCAGCTCTGCCCTCCCATCAGGGGAAATCCGTCCCTGGAGCAGCAGCAGATCCAGGTGGGATTATTTCTGCTGAGGGAAGGAGGGAGGGAAACTTCACGGGCTCTTCAGCACAGCCCCAAATGAGGGCTGAGCACAGCGTGGGGGGCTGAATTCCCACCTTCCAGGGGTTTCTGTCTCGAGGAAAAGGCCCCAGCTCCACTCCTTGGACGGGGTTTGGAGTCTCCCTGTCCCTGGGGGACACCTGGAGCCTCCTCTCCTTAGGCACAGCAGGGCAAACCTCGCTCCACTCCCTCAGCAGGGACAAAACGAGATCCCCCCCTCTCCTAAAAAGTCTGCTCGGTTTTCACTCAAAAGGATTTTTCTTATAAGAGTGATTAACGCTGGGGCTGATTTTGAAAAAAAAAAAAAAAAAAAAAAAAAAAAAAAAAAAAAAAAAAAACAACAAACAAACAAACAAAAAAAAAACCCACAAAAAACCCCAAACAAAAAACCCAAACAAACAAACAAAACACCAAACAAAAACCAAGCCAACAAACAAAAACAAACAAACAAATAAAAACCAACCAACCAACCAAAAAACAAAACAAAACCCCAAAACCCCAAAAACCCCAAAAAACCCCACAAACCCCCCAAACCCCCAGAACCGTCTGTGTTTCTCTGGGTTTTTTTCCCTTTTTTCCCCTTTTTTTCCCTTTTTCCCCCTTTTTTTCCCCATTTTTTCCCCTTTTTTCCCTTTTTTCCTTTTTTCCCTTTTTTCCCTTTTCCCCCCCTTTTCCCCCTTTTCCCCCTTTTTCCCTTTTTTCCCTTTTTTCCCTTTTTTTCCCTTTTTTCCCCTTTTCCCCCTTTTTTCCCTTTTTTCCCCTTTTTTCCCCTTTTTCCCCCTTTTTTCCCTTTTTCCCTTTTTCCCCCTTTTCCCCCCCTTTTCCCCTTTTCCCCCCTTTCCCAAGCAGACAAAGAGGCGCGCAAACCTCTCTAACACACAAACGTGCACGCCTGGCCTCAAGTAGCGTTTCACGGATGCCTGCCGCATCTGCGACAATCCCGACACGGCGATGCGGCTGATGTTGGCTGACAGTGATTGATCGATTCCCCCCCTCCCCGCTCACGGGATCGACACGGGGAATACATTAGAGTCAAAGGCACGCTCCGGGCTGGCAGCGAGCGGCCCCGGTGCCCGATTGTGCCGGCTTTGGCAGCGGGATGCGGTGATGGATGACGGGCGGGGCGGGCGGGAGGAGCCCGAGCCCCCCACCCCGGAGCTGTCCCGGTGATGGTAGAGGGTTAAAATGAATTTTTTTCTGTTTTTTTCCTGGTGTGAAAAACGACGTTTCACGATTTTATATTGATTTATAGGTTTAATAAAAATAAAATAAAATAAAATAGAATAAAAATAGGCAATCGGGAGACAGGAAAAGAAAGGTTTCTCAGCTGAGGGTGCAAACCCACACACCCCACGTTTCAGGTTTCTTGGTGTTTAAGGGTCTTTGGTATTACATATTTAAATGAGCTAATACATATTTAAATATTCAGTCTTAAGGCTCCCCTAAATATACAATTCATCTGTAAAATGCCATGCAGTCTGTGCAGGTTGTAAATCTGTCTTTCGAAGATCCCACTCTGAAAAAGACTTGATGTTCCTTATCAGGTTTTTTGGGTGTCCGAAGTAGATGCCACTTAATCCTTCCCGGCCGTAAAGTTTGAATTGCCCTTCATCAGTCACAGGAATGTTGGGCCTCCTCTCTGTTTTCTATCTAGCTTACAGGTTAAAAAAAATACAACGCCCATCTCTTACTTTGTTACAATTAGGAAATATACCTTCGTTACATTTTTAAATTCTACAAATAAAAGAAAATACTCTTACGTTATATGTATAGCAGTCATGTCGATATTTGCGAAAAGCCAACTCCAAAATGTGCATTTATAACACTGGTTTGGGGCAAATTTGGGAGGAAACCTCCGAAGGGGTTCCTCTGGAAGAGCAAACCCAAAGGGCCCCTCCCCACAGCCGGTCTGGGAGAAGAACTTCCTGGGAGAAAAGTGGAAAAAACGATTTATTTAATAAACAAAGTGCCCATAAATGCGAAGAATGAATAATATGAAACAATAAAACCTCTCACAGAGAGATGGCAAACTGAGCCAGTCCTTGCCCTGGGTGCAGCTCAGCTCACTCAGTCTCTCACCAGGCCCCGCAGGCCGCAGGTGCCAGCCCTCGCTGCCCCTCTGGGTTTGTCAGTCCAGAGCAGAGTTAAACAGTCCCAAGGAAAAGGATAAAACATTCCAGGGAATTCCCTGCCTCAGGCAGCTCAAACTGACTCAGAGCACAGGAGATCTCTGTCCCACCGCTGTCCCTGCCTCAGACCAAGGCCGCAGCCAGGCCCTGTGGGAGTCAGGCAGTTTGCTCAAAACAAACTGTGCTGCTTCTTTCTCCCCTTTGCTCCCAGAACCATTTGAAAGGTACAGAACTGAAAGTACAGCACAACCAGAGCAGAGGATTGAGGGTACAAGCAGCATAAAGTCACCCTGCCACAAGCTGTAAGCGGGTAACTAAGGGGGTGGTGGTTAGGAAAGGTAACAGTTGGGAAGGGAAAGGCCCGGGCTTGCTGGTTAACCTGGCCTTGAGAATAGAACTAAATCAAGTTTAGTTTTAACTAAATCAAGTCTGACTTTGTTCAGGGAATCGAATATGATCACTGTTTGGCTAAATTACAAGAAATTTTGCTTAGGAACAATCCAGGGTAACCAATCAATGTGTAGCTGTGTGGCAGAGGGGTATAAAACGTGTGTGTTGTTAGTTAGTGTCAGAGTCAGATTTGGGTTTGTCTGTACCCCGGCTCCCAGACCTCCTCAATAAAAGCCCCTGCAGATAATCATTCTGTGATTTTGTGTTTCCAACGCTGACACCCGCACTGCCGGGACAGGGACGGGGACAGGGGACAGTGGAGCAGGGTTGTTGCTGTAGAGCACGAAAGCAGGACACAGACTCTCAGAAGGCTGAAGATTCAAAATTTCGCTTTATTATCAAAGCACCTGTCTTTTATACCTTTTCCACAACGAGCCCACCTAAGAGGTGGGATCCTTGGGCCCATTGGTCACACCAAGGGGCCATCAAACAAATTCCCTCCTCTGGGAAAGAATATGGAAAAATATGACAGTTTACAATAACATGCACTTGTTTACAACAAGTGTCTTTGGGAAAAGAATTTTCTGAAATCAAACACGGCAGGCACAAACCGTGGGTACACCTGGGAGTGGGGATCCCTGGGAGTGGGGGCTCTGGGGGCTCCCTGGGTGTTGCTGTAGAGCACAAAAGCAGGACACAGACTCTCAGAAGGCTGGAGATTCAAAATTTCGCTTTATTATCAAAGCACCTGCCTTTTATACCTTTTCACAACGAGCCCACCTAAGAGGTGGGATCCTTGGGCCCATTGGTCACACCGAGGGGCCATCAAGCAAATTCCCTCCTCTGGGAAAGAATGCAGAAAAATATGATAATTTACAATAACATGCTCTTGTTTACAACAAGTGTCTTTGGGAAAAGAATTTTCTGAAATCAAACACGGCAGGCACAAACTGTGGGTACACAGGGTGGCCCATCCCGCTGATGCCGAGGGGCAGAGCTGACCTGGCGGCTCAGGGGGGGAGCAGGGGGAAAAGCTGATGGGGAATTAATGCTCAGGAGTTTGTCAGGACGTCTCCAACAAGTGAAGATAAATGGCAGAAGGAAAGTTCTAAAGCCAGTCCCGAGAATGGGCCTGAATGGCAGAGGGGAAGCTCTTTTTGTAAGGGGGAAAGGCACGGGTGGGGCTGAGTTGCCCGAGGGTCCTGGCTGTCAAAGGAATGACACTCACACTGAGATGTCCGAGGCAAAAAGGGGCAGTTTATCTACAGACCTCAGCGTTTATAGAATTCCAGCAGTGACCATGGGTTGGAGGAAGAAAATCTTCCTCTCCAACCACACTGGGCAACCCAGCAGTCCATCAGCAGTCTGCTCCTGATGAGAAGAATGTAAACATGGTTAGATTTTACAATAGCAAAAAGTTGTTTATGTAAAATTGTATCTGACTCCATTGCAAAAGGCAAACACAGAAGGCTGAAAATGAAACTTTAGAAAACTCCTTAAAGAGACAGAGGAGAACAGCAAAAACCCAGACAACAGGAGGTGGGTGGTTTTCTGTGTGTGCAGAGTGAGTGTGGAGATGCTGGGAGGTGGGTGGTTTTCCCCTGGAGAAGGTAACCAGTGCTGGAGTGATGCTCTGTTCCTCAGTGCAGCTGCCCTGCCCCTGTTCTGTTCCATGTGTGTCCCACACGACACAAAGAAATGACACTCACATGCTGAGATGTCCAAGGCAAAAAGGGGCAGTTTATTTACAAACTTCAACATTTATAGAATTCCAGCAGTGACCGTGGATTGGAGGAAGAAAATCTTCCTCTCCAACCACACTGGGCAACCCAACAGTCCATCAGCAGCCTCCTCCTTATGAGAAGAATGCAAACATGGACAATAACAAAGAGGTTGTTTATGTGAAAATCATGAGAGACTCCATTGCAAAAGGTAAACACAGAAGGCTGAAGGAACTTTAGAAAAAACTTCAGAAAAAACAGAGCAGAACAGAGAAAACCCAGGGCAACAGATCCTCGTGCTGCTGCAGTTCCTTGTTCACCTGGTGTTTAAAGCTGGGTTCTTGCTGATGGATGAACTTTGGGAGCTCTGATCCAGACCCAGAAGGACTCCAGCACTTTGTGCCCTGGCAGAGATGGAGCTGGCACAACCTCATGTCACCACCAGGCACTGTCTCCCCTTTAAAATTTTGGGGCAGAAATGTAAAAATATTGAATGCCTGCAGTGGAAAATTCGGTTTGGGTGACCCGTGGTGCCCAGAGAGTTGGCAGAGCCCAGGGATCATTCCTGACCTGCCCCTGCCTGGCTGCAAGGCTGGGAAGGGCCCTCAGGGCTTTGGGAAACCTCCCTTCCCACCCACCCCTTCCATGGAAAAGCAGCTTGGCAGGGCTGAGATCTCCTGGGGGTGTTGGTGCCACGGGCAGCACAAGGAGCCGTGGCCAGGAACTCAAACCCAGCAGCTCCAGCCCAGCCTGAGGAAGAACTTCCTTCCATGGAGGGGCAGAGCCTGGAGCAGCTGCCCAGGGAGGGGCTGGAGTCTCCCTCTCTGGGGACATCCCAGAGCCCCTGGACACGTTCCTGTGTCACTGCTGCTGGTGGCCCTGCCTGGGCAGGGGCTGCACTGGGGGGCACCCAGAGCTCCCTTCCTGTTACATTTGTCTGCTGTTTGCCAGAGTCAGGATTAAATGCTTGAGACAATATTTTAATAGATATTTATTGATTATTATCCATGTCACAGCCTCACAAACCATGAGTGCTACAGCACTTCAAGCTAATAAAGTAAAAAATGGCCTCATCTCTCTCTCTACAAGGCCTTTTAAGCACAAACTGTCCAATTCAGAAATGACCCCTCAATGATTTTTCCTTTGACCCCAATCCCCACCCACCCCTGGCCCGCAGTGCCACTTTTCTCTCCAATCACCAAACCCCACCCAGCCCCTGGAGAAGAAGGTGAAAAAGAAGGGCTCAGCCTCTGCCCTGAGCCCTCCACCCTGCTTTCTCTCCATTCCTGCATTCTAAACCCTCCAGCTCGGAGTTTGGCCCCTGTGCTGTCACACACTCCCATCCCAAGCCCAGCCCCACAATCCCAGTGCTGGCACTCAATTTTGGGAGCCTTCTCCAGGGCCTCAGGTGGGATGCAGGGTTTGCTGGGGGCTCAGTGCCTGGCAGCACAGAGAGCCCCAAATCCTCACTGCCCAGGGCTCCAGCCCCAAACTCCTGGGGTTCCACAGCCACTCTGGGAATTCCGGCCCTGGGCAGCTCCCTGGGATCACCTGGGTCAGGCCTGGGGATCCCTGTCCCAGCCAGGGGTGGAAAAGCCACAGCCAGGGACACCAGAGCTCTGCTCCAGGCCACACCAGGGACACCAGAGCTCTGCTCCAGCCACTGCCAGGGACACCAGAGCTCTGCTCCAGGCACAGCCAGGGACACCAGAGCTCTGCTCCAGGCACAGCCAGGGACACCAGAGCTCTGCTCCAGGCCACACCAGGAGCTGCTGGCATCACCTGGGGCTGTTGGGCTCCTGTCACAGCACAGAGAGCACAGGGGACATCAGCCTTTCCCCTCAGAAGCAGAGCAGTGACACGAGCCCAGGCTGGGCCCTGGAGGGCTGTGCCGTGGGCCTGGCCTCTGTCACACCCTGCCTCTGCCCTGGGGACGCTGCAGGGATGTCCAGGGGCAGTTTGGGCTCAGGGTATCAGCGTGCTGAGGCTCTCAGAGGTGTGTGTGACCTGGGAACCTCACCCTGCCAGGGGCTCCTGCTCTCTGTTCCCGGGGAGAGGCCTGGAGCTAAAGCAGAGCCATGATTTCTGTGAAGGAGGGATTGCAGGAAGGGCCTGAGGGGGCTGTGGGTGCTCACTCTGAGCACTCGTTCCAGTGAAAGGGAGGGGATCCTGCAGCACCATGCAGGGGCTCTGGCAGCTCCCATCCCATCCCATCCCATCCCACCCCATGGATCCCATCCCATCCCCATCCCACCCCATCCCACCCCATGGATCCCATGGATCCCACCCCACCCCATCCCATCCCATCCCCATCCCATCCCCACCCCATCTCCACCCCATCCCATCCCATCCCACCCCATGGATCCCATCCCATCCCACCCCATGGATCCCATCCCATCCCATCCCATGGATCCCATCCCATCCCCATCCCACCCCACCCCACAGGCTGGCAGGGGCAGAGCTGCTGCCCTGCAGGAGGGAGGTGCCTCACTCAGGGATTTGCAGCAGATTTTGGTCCCCTTGGCTGAAATTTCCCCAGGCAGAGGCTGCAGAAATCAATCCCCTGTTGGAGTGAGAGATGGACAACCCTGACCTTCCCCTTGGGTTTCCTGGGGGCCTTTTGGCTTCTGCCTGAAGTGTGCTGATGGAACCATGGAATGTCTGGGTTGGAGGGACCTCAGAGCCCACCCAGTGTCCACCCCTGCCATGGCAGGGACACCTCCCACTGTCCCAGGCTGCTCCCAGCCCCAGTGTCCAGCCTGGCCTTGGGCACTGCCAGGGATCCAGGGGCAGCCACAGCTGCTCTGGGCACCCTGTGCCAGCCCTGCCCACCCTGCCAGGGAACAACTCCTGATTCCCAAGATCCCGGATTTCCCTGTGTCCATCTGGGCTCCCCCAGCTCCCTGTGCTGCTGCTGCAGCCCCCTGAGCTCTGCCTGCCCCTCTCCCCTCGCCGGGCCTGGGGCTGGGTGGGGAGGGGAAGCAGAGGAACGAAGGAGAGAGGGAGGGGAAGCAGGGAAAGAGAAGGGGAGAGTGGGGAGGAGGTTGGGGAAAGAGGACGGGAAGGGGTGAGGGGGTGAGGAGGGAGCCGGCTCAGCCCCCGGGATGTGCGGGCAGCGGCTTCCTCCTCCTGTCGGGACAAGTCGCGATAGACCCGAGAGCGCCTAAAAACCCCCGGAGGAGGGCGGAGCCCGTGTGGAGCAGTGCGGGTCCCGGGCAGGAGCCCCGCGGAGCAGATGGGGCTCCCCCCCCGGTAACCGGAGCCGGCCCGGGCGGGCGCGGGGCTCTCCCTGGGGCCGGGGAGCAGCAGATGGGGAGCTCCGGGGGGCCGCGGGACCGCCCGGTTCGATCGTACCGAGCCCGTGAGCAGGGCACGGGGAGCTCAGCCGGTGCCCGGCACGGATCGGTACCAACCCCGGTACCAACCTCAGTACCAGTCCCGGCACGGATCGGTACCAACCCCGGTACCAGCCCAGGTACCAGCCCTGGTACCACCCTCTGAATCAGCCCCGGTACCAACCCCGGTACCAACCCCGGTACCAGCCCCGGTACCACCCTCTGAACCAGCCCCGGTACCAACCCCGGTACCACCCTCTGAATCAGCCCCGGTACCAACCCCGGTACCAACCCCGGTACCACCCTCTGAATCAGCCCCGGTACCAACCCCGGTACCAGCCTCGGTTCCAGCCCCGGTACCGGCCCCGGCTCTCCCCGCTCCCGGGGAGGATGCGCTGCCCGGAGCTGCCGTGCAGGGGCCGTTTTGGGTCGGGGGGTGCTGCCCGCCCCGTCCCCCTGCCCGCCGGGGCTCCCCGGGGCCACCTGTTCGCGGCAGGGCCGGGTCCCCGCGGGGCCGAGCCGAGCCGAGCCGAGCCGAGCCGGGCTGGGCCGGCCAGCGGGATTTACCGGCTTCTGGCCGCTGCCGACTTTTTGCATCTGTCAGGGCGCTAATTATCGCCTTTAATAGAGACAAAGAGCGGCTCCTAATGATGCTCCCGCTAATTCTCACCTGCTCCTGCCCTTCCTCCGCCGCCGCAGCGCTCCCTCGCCGCCGCTGCGCTAATTGGGAAAGCTGCTCCGCTGCTCTCCCCGACACCGGGGGGGTGTCGGGCAGGGCTGCCGGGGGCTCCGGGAGCCGAACCGGCCCGGGGTGGGGGCTGCATCCCGGGAGCCGGGGGGCTGCGGGGGTCTCTGCCCCGCTCCGGCGCTCGGCAGAAGGTTGGGGCGGCGGGGAGGGTCGCACCTGCAGCTTCCTCACCTGCGGGGGTTTTTGTGCCTCAAGGATCGCCGCCGCGGTCACACCCAAAGCCGGGGGCAGCCCCGGGTCCTCCCCGGGCCAGCCCCGGGACCGCCCGGGCCAGCGGGAAGGCACCGGGGCCACCAGCGCGCTGCTCGCCGGGGCTGCGGCTGTGCCAGGGGCTGGGGGCTCCGGGGGCATTTCCAGACTCGCTGCGGGGCTGTGGGGTGGGGGGATGCTCCTTCCCAGCCTCCCTCCCTCTCCTGGAGGAGGGAAGGGGCCAGCCCAGCCCAGCCCGGCTCGGCCACCCGGGACTGCCTCGGTTTCCAGGAAAAAAAACCAAAAAAAAACCCCAAAAAAATAAACCCGAACCAAACAAGGGCTCCCCTGGGTCCGGCCCCGCTCTCGCTCCCCCCGCGCTGGCAGAATCGGGGAATAATTGGGGAATAATTGGGGAATAATTGGGGAATAATTGGGGAATAATCGGTGAATAATTGGGGAATAATCTCGTGTTCCTGCCCCAAGTTATTTTAAATCCATGTCTCGCCGCTGGAGGGGCTGCAGAGGGACGGGAAAGGATTTGCCCCGGCTGAACCTCAGCCCGGCCCGGAGCCCCCCGATCTCCTTTTCCTCACAAACACCGCAGCCCTTTCCTCGGGATGCTCCAAATCTTTTCCTGCCCCGAGATTGCTGCCAAAATCCCCCCGGGCCACAGACACCAGCGACCTCGGGAGGGAAAAAAAAAAAAAAACAAAAAGAAATTTGGATTGTCCCCAAATGATTTTCTTTTCCGCGGATTTTCGTTTGAGGGAATTTTAGTTGGAGGCGAAATGCGCAGGAGCCATCGCAGCCAAGCGGAATGATTCCCATCCCCGAATTAATATTTAATTAATTAATATTTGGGGTTTGCCAGGCGCTGGGTTCGGCAGAAACGCTCACGTTACCGACGCGGTTTTTTTTCCCTCGCCGCCCTGATTCTAAATGGAACGAACGGGGAAAGGGGAAAAAAAAAAACCCCGACTCAACGAAAACCCAACCCCAAACCTGCAGCGGTTTCCATTCGCCGCCGAAGCAAAGTGACAAAAAAAACAACTTCGCCAAAGTCAAGGATGCGCCTAAAACATTCCCATCCCTTCTCCGCCTGTCTCCGCCTCCCCGGGACAGCGAGGAAGAGGAAAAGGACATTTATTTAAAATGCTTTTCTCTTTTTTTAAATTTTTTTTTTATTTATTTAAAATCTCAACAACGGATCGCTTTTTTTTTTTTTTTTTTTTGCAACCAAACAAGTAATAAATATTATTTAGCAACTTTTTTTTCTTTTTTTTTCTTTTTTTTTTTTCTTTTTTCTTTTTTTTTTCCTTTTTTTTTTACAAAAATAAACGGATGATAAAATCTCTGCGGGAGGAGGGGGGGGGGGCAGCGATAAGAAAAAAGCTGTTATTTTTCAGAAACAAGCTCCGAGTTCTCAGTATTGCAACGCGGACAGGGGTGCGTGAAAGTTCCCACACAGACAGAGCATTAAAGAGTTCAAACTTTGTTAAAGGCGGCAGGAACGTGAAAAAAAAAAAAAACAACAAACCCAAAAAAACACCCAAAAACCAAACCGTGTTAAACGCTTAAAAGCAAAACAACCCAAGGAACCCCAAGAAGCCAAACCGAGGAAACGAAGGCGGACCGAGCCCCTTTTTCACGGATGGGGCTGACACGGGACAAGCGCACGGACGGAAAGCTCAGGCGGGGCGGACTCGAGGCGTGACCGGTCTATTTACAAACCCCGCGCCGGGGAGAAAAAGCCCCGGCGGGCTGGGGGAGCGGGGAAAGAACCGACCCGAGGTTCCCGGGAGGTTCCACCGGAGCTGCTGCCGGCGCCGGGAGCTCCGGGAGCCCCGGGAGATGCGATCCTTTCCGCGGGGATGCCACCCCGGAGCGGCTCCGAGGGTTCTGCGAGTAGAAACGGCACCGGCAGAGAGGGGAGGGGACGAAGGAATCAACGAGGCAAAGCCGCTCCGGCGTCTCGGTTCCTCCATCGGTTCCTCCTCCAGCTCGCTCTCCCCCTCTTCCTCCGGAGTTCTCGGCGGCGTCGGAAAATTAAAAATTAAAAACGCCGGAGGTACGCGGGGTTTTTCTCGTGCCGGGGGGCGTTCCGGGGAGCGGGGCAGAGCTCCATCCCCTCCGGCCGCCCCTGGAAGCGGAGCGGATCCCGCTGCCGCCGGGGGAGGGGAGCGTTTGTAGGTCCTGGAGGCGGCGGCGGGGGGCGGGGGGCTCATTTGGTGTCGGTGGTCAGTCTGGGCAGGCTGGCCGTGCCCATGGCCGAGACGTGGTGGTGCGGCGGGGCCGACACCTGGCACATGCTGCAGGGGCACGGCATCCCGCCCCAGTGCTGGAAGCCGCTGCCCAGCGGGGCGGCGGCGGCGGCGGCGGCCGAGGGCGACTTGAGGAGGCCGTGCGGGGGCCGGATGGCCGAGCCGACGGCCGAGAGGCCGGAGCCGGGCAGCGAGGCGCTGGAGACGGCGGCGGGGGGCAGGATGGGGTGGTGCAC
Organism: Phylloscopus whistleri; assembly: GCA_017589585.1. Taxonomy (NCBI): domain Eukaryota; kingdom Metazoa; phylum Chordata; class Aves; order Passeriformes; family Phylloscopidae; genus Phylloscopus; species Phylloscopus whistleri. Next base: position 172,857 of record JADMLD010001742.1, on the reverse strand, counting down.
GGGGTGCGAGGCCGGGTGCGCCGGGTGGCCGGGCAGCGGCGCCGAGTGCGCGCCCATGCCGCCGGGGCAGGCGGCGGGGTGGAAGCCGCCGTGGTGGCCGCCGTAGATCTCGCTGACCAGGCGCTTCATCTCCTCCAGGGAGTTGGTGAGCATCAGGATGTAGTTGCGCGCCAGCAGCAGCGTGGCGATCTTGGAGAGCTTGCGCACCGAGGGGCCGTGCGCGTAGGGCATCACCTCCCGCAGCCCGTCCATGGCGATGTTCAGGTCGTGCATCCGCTTGCGCTCGCGGCTGTTGATCTTCAGGCGCAGCTGCTGCAGCTCCGGCTCCGTCATCTGCTTCTTGTCCTTCTTGGAGGAGGAGGAGGAGGAGGACGACGAGGAGGACGACGAGGAGGACTTGAAGGCCAGCTTGTCCACCACCACCACGCCCGCGGCGCTCATGGCGCTGCGCAGCTCGGCGCTCAGCTCGGGCGGGGAGTCGCTCTGCGTGGAGCTGGACACGGTGCCGCCCGTGAAACCCCCGCCGCCCCCGCCTCCTCCACCGCCGCCGCCTTTATTCCTGGCCGTGAGGAACAGCTCATCGGGCTCCGGGGAGGACGGGCGGCTGGAGACCAGGCTGGCGTCCGAGTCCATGGCCCGGCGGGGCGGCCTGCGGGGAAGGGAGGGGAGAGGAGAGGAGAGGAGAGGAGAGAGCCGGCGGGGCGGCTCCGAGTCAGCGCTCACCGGAGCTCACCGGGGCACCGCCACCGCCCCCGACGGCGAGCCCGGGCAGCCACGGAGCGGGGATCAGCTCCCGTCCCGTCCCTGGTTCAGGGGGGCACTCACCGTGCGCCGGGGGGACGGGCGAGCACGGCCGGCAGCGCGCACCTTGCGCACGGCCGAGCGGCCGCCGCTTTATAGCCGCGCCGGGGGAGGAACGATGTCACCCGGGCGGGGACGGGGGGGCTGCGCCAATCCGCGGCGGCTGCCGGGGCCGCGGCTGATGTCACCGGGGCCGCTGCGGCTCGATGGGGCGGGCGAGGGGGGCGAGGGGAGCCCGGAGAGGAGGGGGTGGGGGGAGCGGGGAGGGACTTTTGTCAAATCCGGGATAAAACGCGACAATGACAGCGCCGGGAACAGCTGGCGGGGGGACGGCAGCGAGCGGCCCCCGGCACGTCGGTGTTCCCCCCGGTGCCCGCTCCTGCCCCCGGCTCCCGGGCGGTGTTTCCCCGGCCAGCGGAGCGCGGAGAGAGGCGGAGAAAAGCGAGATTTCGGCCTCTCGAACCGCCCCGAGCATCCCCCGGCTCCGCTCCCGCAGAGAAACCCCGGGGGAGTTCTCGGAGCGGCCGCCCAAACCTCCCCAAAAAAAGCTTCGGCGAGAGGGAATAAAAAGAGAGAGGAAGAAAAAGATGTTAACAAACGAACAAAAAAACGACCTTCGGAAATGCCTCCCGCCTCGCTGCGCTGCTCGCCCGGCTCCCGAGTCCCCCCGGCCCCGGCAGCTCCGCGCAACAGGCTCGGAGCTTCCCGGCGCTGGGCTAAATCCCCCGGCCGCCCCCTCCCCGCCGCTCTCCCCCCCCGGCCCCTCCGCCTTTGTTGCATTATTTTTACACCCGCGTGTTTCCCAGCTGGCCCGGCCGGCCCCAACCATCCGTTAAATATGTATTTAAAACGTTAAGAAGTGAAGCGTGGAAATGTGGGTTTTTCCCCAACGGTTTGCGGGGATGATCCGTAACAGGTCAATTAGGAAAATCTGTCCCCGCGACAGCCGGGCCCGCCGCCCGGCGTGTGTCCCGCGGCCACCGGGGCTCCGGCCGTGCCGGGGGTGGGGGGGACACCCTGAGCGTGGGGCTGAGCCCCCCGAGGTGCGGAGCTGCCGTCTGGGCCGAGTTTGGATGGTTCCGAGCCGGGGAAGCGGCAGCGGCAGCAGCAGCCGGGCTCGGCGGGGAGCAGGGATTGAACCCCGGGGCTTCTCCCCGGTGCCTCCCGGAGCTCCCGGGCTGCGCAGGGGAACGGGACAGCCCCGGGGAGCCCCGGGGAGGCGGTGCCGGCCTGGGAACGGGAATGTGGCACGCCCGGCTCTTGCCCCGGGGCTGGGGCACTCCCGGCCCCACAGGCCCCGCTGGGCTGAGGGCCCCGGACCCGCACCCGGGCACCCGGGGGACGGCGGAGCTCCGGCAGCGCGGAGGGACAGAGGGACGGACAGGGGGGTGGACAGGGGGATGGACAGAGGGATGGACAGAGGGGATTGACACAGGGATGGACACAGGGATGGAGAGAGAGATGGGCAGAGAGGATGGACTGAGGGATGGACAGGGGGATGGACAGAGGGATGGAGAGAGGGATGGACAGGGGGATGGAGAGAGGGGATGGGCAGTGGGTGGGGATGGACAGAGGGCGGGGGTGCCGGGGGGCAGCCGGATCTCGGGGCCGCCGCATCCTGAGGCTGTTCTGGCATCACCGTGGGGGCTCGGGAGGGAGAAATGGGCACTGGAGTTATTCCTTTCCCTTTCCTCTTTCCCCTTTTCCCTTCCTCCCTCCCCTTTTCTTCTTTTTTTTTTTTTCCTTTTTTTTTTCTTGTTTCTTTTTTTTTTTTTTTTTTTTTCTTCCCCTCGTTTCTCTTTTTTCCCCCTCTCCCCTTCCAGAGAGGAAACCCCTCTCGGAGCCCGCAGCAGGAATCTCGGGATCTAAGGGAGCAGTGTCCTTGGTGACCACTGTCCAGCCGTCCGGACACCAACTCTGTCCCAAACCCGCGGGATCGGGATCGGGATCGGGGTCGGGATCGGGATCGGGATCGGGATCGGGATCGGGATCGGGATCGGGATCGGGATCGGGACCGGGATCGGGATCGGGATCGGGATCGGGACCGGGATCGGGATCGGGATCGGGATCGGGATCGGGATGGGGATGGGGATGGGGATCGGGATCGGGATCAGGGTCGAGGTCAGGATCGGGATCGGGATCGGGGTCGGGGTCGGGATCGGGATCGGGATCGGGATCGGGATCGGGATCGGGATCAGGACCAGGGTCGGGACCGGGACCGGGACCGGGACCGGGATCGGGGTCGGGATCGGGGTCGGGACCGGGATCGGGGTCGGGACCGGGATCGGGACCGGGATCGGGACCGGGATCGGGACCAGGGTCGGGACCGGGATCGGGACCGGGACCGGGACCGGGATCGGGACCGGGACCGGGGTCGGGACCGGGATCGGGGTCGGGATCGGGATCAGGACCAGGGTCGGGACCGGGATCGGGACCGGGATCGGGACCGGGATCGGGACCGGGATCGGGGTCGGGACCGGGATCGGGGTCGGGACCGCCCGGTGCGGCCCTGCCGCCCTCCCGGGGGTGCCAGGGGACCGGGGTCGCTCTCCGCCCCGGGATGACAACCCGGCTGCCGCACCTCCCCCTCCCGGGCTCGGCCCCGCCGCTCGCTGGCGCATCCCGGGGAGCGGCCCCGGAGCGTTCCCAGAGGAGCCCTCCGCCCCAGCTTGATTTTGACACTAAAAGGCGGAGCGGAGCCCATTTGCTGCGCTATGAATATGGATTAATTTTATTTTAATAGCGCCTGTAGACAACTAAGGCGTCAATGAAGGCGATCGGGGAGCAGGATGAAGTGATAACTTAATAAAAACCAGAGCGCCGCTTCCGCGCTGGCAGTCACTGGGAATGTCGTGCGGGTTGTCGTTCAGCTCCCAGCTCAGCCCGGGAGGCTCGGGGAGCCCCTGGGCTCACCCCAAAGCCCCCCGGGCTCACCCCAAAGCCCCCTGGGCTCACCCCAAACCCCCCCGGCTCACCCCAAACCCTCCGGGCTCACCCCAAAGCCCCCTGGGCTCACCCCAAACCCCCCCGGGCTCACCCCAAAGCCCCCCAGGCTCACCCCAAACCCCCCAGGCTCACCCCAAAGCCCCCCGGGCTCACCCCAAACCCCCCGCAGCACAAAGCTCAGCACAGGACACGGCTCAGGGAGCTCTGCCCGCTGATCAGAGGAGGGAGGGGACAGCTACGAATAAAAAACACCTCCAGCGTCCACGTTTGGCCGCTTTCCCTCGTTCCCTCTCTTCTCCCTCTGCAATAAATCCCCCCCGGCTCTCTCTCGGCCTGGCACGGATCCGGTTTGCTGTTTGCAGGTGAAGCCCGGCCCGCGGGTTTGTGCAGCCCCACCTGCCCGATGAGCACATCCGAGGAGGAAACCCGAGCTGGCCAAGCGGGGCAGTGGCTGTCACCCCCTCGGGGCTCTCCCTCTCCTCTTCTCTCCTCTCCTCTCCTCTCCTCTCCTCTCCTCTCCTCTCCTCTCCTCTCCTCTCCTCTCCTCTCCTCTCCTCTCCTCTCCTCTCCTCTCCTCTCCTCTCCTCTCCTCTCCTCTCCTCTCCTCTCCTCTCCTCTCCTCTCCTCTCCTCCAAAATCTCGGCGTGTCCAGCCGGAGACGGGGAAAGCTGCTCAACCTCCCCGGAGTGACCCGGGGGAAGGCTCGGAAACACCAGAGCTGATGTTTGTGAGATCTGGGGGATTGAAAAGGGGCAGGGAATCGGCCATCTCCCCTTCTCATCCCGCAGGAAAATAAATAAAAATAAATCTCTTTCTTTATGAACTGCTGACACTGCCCAGCTGCTGTCAGCGGGGGCACAGCGGTTAAAGTGTGATTGAAATCTTAAATCGTGGGTGGGTTTGGGTCTGCCGGGCTCAGCCAGCGCCCCAGGCACGGCCCGGAACCGCTCACACCCTGGGGCTGAGGGGGATGGATTGGGATTGGGATTGGGAATGGGATTGGGATTGGGACTGGGATTGGGATTGGGGTTGGGATTGGGATTAGGGTTGGGATTGGGATTGGGGTTGGGATTGGGGTTGGGATTGGGGTTGGGATTGGGGTTGGGATTGGGATTGGGACTGGGATTGGGACTGGGACTGGGATTGGGATTGGGATTGGGACTGGGATTGGGATTGGGATTGGGACTGGGATTGGGACTGGGATTGGGGTTGGGATTGGGGTTGGGATTGGGATTGGGATTGGGATTGGGACTGGGACTGGGGTTGGGATTGGGACTGGGATTGGGGTTGGGATTGGGATTGGGATTGGGACTGGGATTGGGACTGGGATTGGGACTGGGATTGGGATTGGGATTGGGATTGGGATTGGGGTTGAGATTGGGACTGGGACTGGGATTGGGATAGGGATTGGGATTAGGGTTGGGACTGGGATTGGGATTGGGACGGGGATTGGGATTGGGATTGGGACTGGGATTGGGATTGGGATTGGGATTGGGATTGGGATTGGGATTGGGATTAGGGTTGGGACTGGATTGGGATTGGGACGGGGATTGGGATTGGGACTGGGATTGGGATTGGGATTGGGATTGGGACTGGGATTGGGATTGAGTTTGGGATTGGGTTTGGGATTGGGATTGGGATTGGGATTGCTCAACCTGGAGAGGGGAAGCTCGGGGGTGACCCCACTGCAGCCTTGCAGGGCCTGAAGGAGCCGCAGGAAACACGGAGAGAGACAATTGCCAAGGGCTGGAGGGACAGGACCCAGGGAGTGGCTCCCACTGCCATTCCCACTGTCTGCCCACCCTGCCAGGGAACAATTCCTGATTCCCAAGATCCCACCCAGCCCTGCCCTCTGGCACTGGGAGCCATTCCCTGGCTCCTGGCTCTCCAGCCCTTGTCCCCAGTCCCTCTGCAGCTCTCCTGGAGCCCCTTCAGGCCCTGCCAGGGGCTCTGAGCTCTCCCTGGAGCTTCTCCTCTCCAGCTGAGCACCCCCAGCTCCCCCAGCCTGGCTCCAGCCCTTGGGGCATCCCCAGCACCCTCTGGGCCCATTCCATGTCCTTCTCCCCATGGATGAGTTTCCAGCACCAGTTCCCAGCAGGAGTTCAGAAGGAAACCTCCCCCAAATCCCCGATGCTGCAGGTGAGGGGCCCTGCCTGACCCAGCCCCCGGGGTTGGGTTCTGCTGCCCTGGGGATGATCCAGAGGTGCTGCTGCCCTCAGCCTGGGCTTGGTGTGGAGGCAGCAATGGTTGGGCTCGTGTGGAAACATCCCCTGGCTGAGGGTTTTCACTGTGGGAGCTCCTTGGAATGGAGAAGTTGGAATTGCAGAATGTCCTGAGCTGTAGGGACCCACAGGATCATTGATCCAGCTCCTGTCCCTGCCCAGAGCCCCCAGCAATCCCCCCTGGGCATCCCTGGCAGCGCTGCCCAAAGGCTCCTGGAGCTCTGGCAGCCTCGGGGCCGTGCCCATTCCCTGGGGAGCCTGGGCAGTGCCAGCACCCTCTGGGGAAGCACCTTGCCCTCCAATCCCACCCCAATCCCTCCTGGCCCAGCTGCAGGCGCTCCCTGGGTGCTGTCCCTGGCCAGGAGCAGAGCCCGGAGCTGTCCCTGCGCTGCCCCTCGGGAGGAGCTGCAGCCCCGGGGAGCTCTGACCTCAGGCTCCTCCAGGCTCCACTGACCAAGTGACCTCGTGGGGCCCCTCCAGACCCTTCCCCAGCCCCGTGTCCCTCCCCTGGACTCTCCTGGATCTCTCTAAAACTGAGGCAGCCAGAACTGTCCCAGCACTGGGGGTGAGGCCACCCCAGCCCAGAGCAGGACAATCTCTCCCACCAGGGTGTCACTAAATTCATTTATTAATATGAAAAAAAAAATCCTCCACAGAAGGCTGGAGAGCAAAACCTCGGTCAGAAATTTTCTGAGGTTTCCCCTCGGTGTGCTCAGAGTTTTAGGGGGCTGGAGAGTTTCGGGGGGTGGAGAGTTCTGGGTGGCTGGAGAGTTTTGGGGGGGCTGGAGAGTTTGGGGGGCTGGAGAGTTTGGGGGGCTGGAGAGTTTTGGGGGACTGGAGAGTTCCAGGGGGCTGGAGAGTTTTGGAGGGCTGGAGAGTTCCAGGGGGATGGAGAGTTCCGGGGGGATGGAGAGTTTTGGGGGGCTGGAGAGTTCTGGAGGGGGCTGGAGAGTTTCAGGGGGCTGGAGAGCTCCTGGGGATGGAGAGTTTTGGGGGGCTGGAGAGTTTTGGGGGGCTGGAGAGCTCTGGGGGACTGGAGAGTTCCGGGGGGCTGGAGAGTTTTGGAGGGCTGGAGAGTTCTGGGGGACTGGAGAGTTCCGGGGGGCTGGAGAGTTCTGGGGGGCTGGAAAGTTTTGGGGGGCTGGAGAGTTTTGGAGGGCTGGAGAGTTCCAGGGGGGTGGAGAGTTCTGGGGGGCTGGAGAGTTCTGGGGGGCTGGAGAGTTCCAGGGGTGCTGGAGAGTTCCAGGGGGCTGCAGCCCTGCCGGGGCTGGAGAGTTCGGGGAGCTGGAGAGTTTTGGGGGCTGGAGAGTTTGGGGGGATGGAGAGTTTTGGGGGATGGAGAGTTTTGGAGGGCTGGAGAGTCTTGGGGGGCTGCAGCCCTGCCGGGGCTGGAGAGTTCCAGGAGCTGGAGAGTTCCGAGGGGCTGTAGAGTCCCGGGGGGCTGCAGCCCTGCCGGGGCCGGCGGTGCCGGCGGAGCAGCTGAAGGAGCCGTCGGGAAGGAGCGAACGAACCCAAGCCCCGCTCCGGGAGGACCCCGGCGCCCGTCGGGCCGCGATGTCAAAGGTTGCGGCGCTGTCCCCCCCGCCCTCGGGGTGCCTTTGTTCGGCGCCGTGGCCCCAGCAGATGGCCCAAAAGCCGCACCCCGGCCGGCAAAGAGGGACCACATGTGACGAACCGCGGATGTCTCATTAGCACACGGGGCGGGGGGGCTGGGGGGGGCCAGCGAGGATGAGGAGAAAAAAAAAAAAAAAAAAAAAAAAAAGATAAAAAGAATACACAAAGACATTTACATATTTACATTGTTTCTCCCTCATTTCCAATTCTCCTTTCGCCCGGAGTGGCAGTGGGCTCGCTTTTTCTCCTTCTGTTTGTGTGTTTACTTGTGCTAAATAGATTATGATAATCAGGCACATAAATGCACGCAACTGTTATTATGGCATTTTAATCACAGGGGTTTTTCACGGCAAGCCTTCATTAGAATTCTCATAATCTCACTTGTTAGTGTAACAAACAGTAATAAATGCCAAGGAACCGGGATTAAGGCAGAGACATCCAGACATTAAAGGAGGAATATGGAAATGTTGTCAAATCTCCGCGTTATTTATTGAAATGTCACGTAAACACTCCGGGCCTTTCAATCTCTCTCTCATTAGGAGGAGAGGCTGTGCGGCCACCTGAAGGCAGCAATTAGATTTTTGGGGAGTGCCCCGACCATATGTCTCTGTCTCCTCCACTCTGCCCAACTTTCCCGGGCTGGTTTGGAGCCGCGGGTTCCCGTTTTGTCCCGTTCCCGTTGGAATTTCGGCTGGGATTGCTGGTGGGTGTGGCACAGGAGATGCCCGGAGGGGCTGCGGCTGCTCCAGGGAGCGCCCAGGGCCGGGTGGGAGCAGCCTGGGACAGTGGGAGGTGTCCCTGCCAGGGCAGGGGTGGCACTGGGGGGGATTTGAGGTCCCTCCCAACCCAGAGCAGTTGGGATTCTGTGATTCCATGGCACTGCTGGTGCTGGGCACGTGTTCAGCCTAAAGCAGGAGCCAAAGTCAGCAGCAAACCTGGGGGTGCTGAGCTCCAGGTGGGTCAGAATGAAAGGAACTGCAGGGACTCAGGAGGGCACAGGTGCTGCAGGAGGATTTTGCACATCCTGGATCCCTGGCAGTGCCCAAGGCCAGGCTGGACACTGGGGCTGGGAGCAGCCTGGGGCAGTGGGAGGTGTCCCTGCCAGGGCAGGGCTGGCACTGGGTGGGATTTGGGGACCCTCCCAGCCCAAACCCCGCCGGGATCCCAGGGAGGTGCCGCTCGGGCTCTCCCGGGTCCTTGCAGGGTGGTGCTGCCCGCTGCACCCCCCGGGTGTCCTGGGGGTCCCGGCTGCTCCAGCTGCCCCAAAATTGTTCCTGCAGCCCCCGCAGGCAGGCGGGACCTTCCCCCAGCGCTGCTCCCGCGCCTGCCCCGGCCTGAGGAGGAGGAGGAGGAGGAGGAGCGGGATGGGGCTTTGCTCCGCCGCCGCTTTTTGGGGCCGTGACCCCGCGGGGCAGCGCTGCGGAAATGAGGGATGCTCGGCTGGGACCGGCACCGGGCTGGGCTGAGCTGGAATGGGCTGGGATGAGCTGGGATGAGCTGGGATGGGCTGGGATGGGCTGGGACCCCCCCTCCTTCTCCTTTTGTGTTTTCCCCTGCTAAGAACCAGAAGGAAAACTGAGTCCCAAACCCAGCCAGGCTCAGCTGGGTCTCCCATTCCCCACCTTGGGCGGCCTCGGGGCCCTCCCGGGTGTGGCCAGGGGGCCGGGAGAGGCGAATTTCCCTTTTTTTGCCCTCAGCCACGGCGTGGGAGCCAATTTTGGGAGAGGTAAAACCATTCTATAGCAAATCCTGCTGCCCCAAGGGAGGGAGAACCTCCAGGGGTTTAATCAAACCTCTCCTGGAAGGGAAGTTGGATTTCCCTTCTAGAGGAGGCACCTACAGGAGTGGTGCTTCATCAAACAAAATCCCAAATCGGCTCCTGGGCAGGCAGGAGCTGCCCTTGGTGCTTGTGGGGACAGGGAAACAGCAAAGCCAGGGGCAGCCTGCAGGATGGAATGGATTATTTCACGTGGGAACGGTGCATCCTGCAGGATTCCTGCTCTGGAATCACAGCCCAGGGCTGGGCACCTGCAGCTCTGTGCCCTCTGCCCTCCAGCACGAGGCACCCAGAGAGGATTTCTTCCTTCCAAACCTCGTCCTTCACCCCAGGGGATGCTCCTGCAGGCTCAGGGGGTTTTTAGGGTTTTTTCCAGGCTGCTCCTCTGAGCCCAGGCAGTGCTGGGGATCTGTTTGTGCCACCACCAGCCCCTGGTGCTCCCAGGGCAGGGCTCTGGGCTGGAGTGGCCCCCCTGGATTCCCTGCAGGATCTCCCCGAGCTGTGGAGCTCCAGGGGGATTTCTCCCCTTGGCAGGAGGTTTGGGGTGTTTGCTGCTCCTGAAGGATTTCTCCCCTTGGCAGGAGGTTTGGGGTGTTTGCTGCTCCAGAGGGATTTCTCCCCTTGGCAGGAGGTTTGGGGTGTTTGCTGCTCCAGAGGGATTTCTCCCCTTGGCAGGAGGTTTGGGGTGTTTGCTGCTCCAGGGGGATTTCTCCCCTTGGCAGGAGGTTTGGGGTGTTTGCTGTAAGGACAAAACTGCAGAGAGCTTCCTCCCTTTCCCTGCTCTGGCAGAGTTTGATCTCTTGGCACATTTTGGATCCATCACTTGGGGTTCTTGGTGCTGCTCCCCCTGCCAGGGTGTGGTGGGAGCTGCTCTCCTGGCCAGGGGCAGCCCTGAGCCGTTCCCACCTGGGCCTGGCCTCTGTGGGCTGGGGTTTAAAGCACAGCTGGCTTTGGAACCGCTGGGAGGAAATGGGAATGGGGCTGCTGGAATGACAAG
>JADMLD010001742.1:0-160000 GCA_017589585.1 Phylloscopus whistleri | reverse complement strand
CACCCAGAGTTATGAGGGACAGGTCCTGGCAGGGATAAAGAACACTGCCCCAGCTGGTTTAACACTGCCCATGGACAGCAGATACCCCTGGATGGGTCCTGGCAGGGATAAAGAACACTGCCCCAGCTGGTTTAACAGAAGATATCCCCCAGAGTTATGAGGGACAGGTCCCGGCAGGGATAAAGAACACTGCCCTAGCTGGTTTAACAGAAGATATCCCCCAGAGTTATGAGAGACAGGTCCTGGCAGGGATAAAGAACACTGCCCCAGCTGGTTTAACAGAAGATATCCCCCAGAGTTATGAGGGACAGGTCCTGGAAGGGATAAAGAACACTGCCCCAGCTGATTTAACAGAAGATATCCCCCAGAGTTATGAGAGACAGGTCCTGGCAGGGATAAAGAACACTGCCCCAGCTGGTTTAACAGAAGATATCCCCCAGAGTTATGAGGGACAGGTCCTGGCAGGGATAAAGAACACTGCCCCAGCTGGTTTAACACTGCCCATGGACAGCAGATACCCCTGGGTGGGTCCTGGCAGGGATAAAGAACACTGCCCTAGCTGGTTTAACAGAAGATATCCCCCAGAGTTATGAGGGACAGGTCCTGGCAGGGATAAAGAACACTGCCCCAGCTGGTTTAACAGAAGATATCCCCCAGAGTTATGAGGGACAGGTCCTGGAAGGGATAAAGAACACTGCCCCAGCTGATTTAACAGAAGATATCCCCCAGAGTTATGAGAGACAGGTCCTGGCAGGGATAAAGAACACTGCCCCAGCTGGTTTAACACAAGATATCCCCCAGAGTTATGAGGGACAGGTCCTGGCAGGGATAAAGAACACTGCCCCAGCTGGTTTAACTGCTGGAGATGGAACACAAACTGCTGGGTACATCCTGCACTGAACCCAAGACACGCAGAGCTGGGGGCAGGAGCAGGGGAACCAGGAGGGCTTGGGAAGGAGTCACAGGAGAGGCTGAGGGAATTGGGAGAGGAAAGTTTGGGAAGGAACTGGAATCAACAGAGAATTCCAGACTGGGATGGGCTGGGAGGGACCTCAAAACCATTGGGAGGGCTGAGCTGGAGCAGAGACTGGACAGAGCCAGAGAATAAAGTAGCGATTTATTGAAAGGCATTTAGGGCACACCTTGGGCAGGGCAAGAGCCTGGCCAGGGCTACACACAAGGTGCACCCAAAATGGACCCAAATGGTCACAAAATGGACCCAAAATGGACCCAAAATGGTCACAAAATGGACCCAAAATGGACCCAAAATGGACACAAAATGGACACAAAATGGACCCAAAATGGACACAAAATGGACACAAAATGGACACAAAATGGACCCAAAATGGACCCCTGGTCACGAGGTCTCACACTTTGGTCAGTTCTGGTCCATTTGCACATTGGGGTTTCATTGTCCAGTTCCAGCTCCAGGTTCTGCAGTCCCACCCTTCTTGTTTTCTCTCTGCAGCCACCCTTGTTTGTGCTTTGGGGCCTGAACACTTGTCCCAGCTGTGCTTGGTGTGCAGCAGGAGCAGGATTTGTTTTGTGTCCCTGCTCTGTGCAGAGCTGAGTGACTCAGTTTGGCTCAGTTTGACTCAGTTTGGCTTAGTTTGGCTCTTTTTGGCTTAGTTTGGCTTAGTTTGGCTCAGTTTGGCTCAGTTTGGCTCAGTTTGGCTCAGTTTGGCCCGATTTGGCCCAGTTTGCCCTGGTTTGGCTCGGTTTATCTCTGTTTATCGTACCTTGGATCAGTTTGACTCAGTTTGGCTCAGTTTGGCTCAGTTTGGCTCTGTTTAACCTAGTTTGGCTCAGTTGGTCTCTGTTGAGCCTAGTTTGGCCCAGTTTAGCCCAGTTTGGCTCAGTTTGGCTCTGTTTAACCTAGTTTGGCTCAGTTTGGCTCTGTTTAACCTAGTTTGGCTCAGTTTGGCTCTGTTTAACCTAGTTTGGCTCAGTTTGGCTCAGTTTGGCTGTGTTTAGCTCGGTTTGGCTCAGTTTGGCTCTGTTTAACCTAGTTTGGCTCAGTTTGTCTCTGTTGAGCCTAGTTTGGCTCAGTTTAGCCCAGTTTGGCTCAGTTTGGCTCTGTTTAACCTAGTTTGGCTCAGTTTGGCTCAGTTTGGCTGTGTTTAGCTCGGTTTGGCTCAGTTTGGCCCGGTTTGGCCCGGCTTGGCTCAGTTTGGCTCAGTTTGGCTCTGTTTAGCCTAGTTTGGCCCGGTTTGGCCCGGTTTGCCCCAGTTTGACCCGGTTTGGCTTGGTTTGGCCCGGTTTGGCCTGGTTTGGCTCAGTTGGGCTCAGTTTGGCTGTGTTTAGCCTGGTTTGGCCCAGTTTGGCCCGATTTGGCCCAGCTTGGCTCAGTTTGGCTCAGTTTGGCCCTGTTTAGCCCAGTTTGGCTCAGTTTGGCTCTGTTTAGCCCAGTTTGGCTCAGTTTGGCTCTGTTTAGCCCGGTTTGGCTGTGTTTAGCCCGGTTTGGCCCGGTTTGGCCCGGTTTGGCCCGGTTTGGCCGCCCTTCCCGGCGCTGCCCGGGCTCCTCTCCCTCCCTGGGTGGTGCCGCCGCTCCCTGAACACCAACGGCGCAGCCGAACATGTGCGAGCCGCTCCTAATCCCGCTAATCTGCCTCCAAAAACCTTCCGGGAGCGCGGGCAGCGGCCAGAGCTGGGGGGAAAAAGAAGAAGAAGAAGAAGAAAAAAAAAAAAAAAAGAAAAAATAAAAAGAAAAAAAGAGGGGGGAAAAAAGGGGAAAAAAAGAAAAAAAAAAAGAAAAGAAAAAAAGGGGAAAAAGGGAAAAAAAGAAAAAAGAAATAAAGAAGAAAAAAAAGAAAACAGAAATAAAAAGAAAAAAAAGAAGAAAAAAAGGGAGGAAAAGAAAAAAGAAATAAAGAAGAAAAAAAAGAAAAAATGGGGGGGGAAAGAAATAAAGAAATAAAGAAGAAAAAAGAAAAAAGAAACAAAAAGAAAAAAGGAAGATAAAAAGGGGGGAAAGGGAAAAAAAAAGAAAAAAGAAAAAAGAAAAAAGAAAAAAGGGGAGAAAGGAAAAAAGAAATAAAGAAGAAGAAAAAAAGAAAAAAAGGGGGAAAAAGAAATAAAGAAATAAAGAAGAAAAAAGAAATAAAAAGAAAAAAAGAAGATAAGGAGGGGGGGAAAGGGAAAAAAAATAAAAAAGGAAAAAGGGGGGAAAGGAAAAAAAAGAAAAAAGAAATAAAGAAGAAAAAAAAGAAAAAATAAATAAAAATAATAAATAAAAATAATTAAAAAATAAAAAGGGGGGGGGGAAGGGAGAGGGGGAAGAAAAAAAAAAAAAGGCAAAACCCAAAAATCTGGCGAGCATTTTAATGCCGAATAATCCCGGCGGAGGGGGAGGCGGAGCTGGAGCTGCTGGGGTGCGGCGGGCGGGGATCCCCGCGGGGTCACCGCACGGAATCCGCGCCCCTCGGGCTCGGGTGGGCCCTGGAGGAGCCCGAGCTCCTGTCGGGTTCGGACCGTGCCCCCCGCGCGGTAATTAGGCGCTAATTAGTCGTGACACGGAATTAGCGCGGCACGGTGGGCACCGCGGCCCGGGGAGCTCCGGGGATGCGGCTCGGGCCGTTCCCAAATTCTGCTCCCAGCCCTGGGAATCGTTCCTGGAGCTCCCGCGTGTTCCCCGTGGGGATTGGGGTGTTCCCGGTAGGGATTTGGGGTGTTCCCCGTGGGAATTTGGGTGTTCCAGGTGGGATTTGGGGTATTCCCGGTGGAGATCTGGGTGTTCCTGGTGGAAATCTGGGTGTTCCCCGTGGGGATTTGGGTGTTCCCAATAGGAATTTGGGTGTTCCTGGTGGGAATTTGGGTGTTCCCAGTGGGAATTCGGGTGTTCCCCGTGGGGATTGGGGTGTTCCCCCTGGGAATTTGGGTGATCCCGGTGGGATTTTGGGTGTTCCCTGTGGAGATTTGGGTGTTCCCCCTGGGAATTTGGGTGTTCCCCCTGGGAATTTGGGTGTTCCCGGTGGGAATTCGGGTGTTCCCCGTGGGGATCTGGGTGCTCCCCGCAGGGATTTGGGTTCTCCTCGTGGGATTTTGGGTGTTCCCGGTGGGAATTTGGGCGTTCCAGGTGGGAATTTGGGTGTTCCCGGTGGGATTTTGGGCGTTTACATGAAAATTTGGGTGTTCCCAATAGGAATTTGGATGTTCCCCATGGAGATTTGGGTGTTCCCACAGGGAATTTGGGTGTTCTTCGTGGGGATTTGGGTGTTCCTTGTGGGATTTTGGGTGTTCCTGGTGGAAATTCGAGTGCTCCCTGTGGGGATCTGGGTGTTCCCCCTGGGAATTTGGGTGTTTCCAATGGGAATTTGGGTGTTCCTGGTAGGGTTTGGGGTGCTCCCCATGGGGATTTGGGTGTTCCCCCTGGGAATTTGGGTGTTCCCGGTGGGAATTCGGGTGTTCCCTGCAGGGATTTGGGTGTTCCCGGTGGGATTTGGGTGTTCCTGGTGGAAATCTGGGTGTTCCCCCTGGGATTTTGAGTGTTCCCTGTGGAGATTTGGGTGTTCCTGGTGGGAATTTGGGTGTTCCCGGTGGGAATTTGGGCATTCCCAGGTGGGAATTTGGGTGTTCCAGGCGGGATTTTGGGTGTTCCCCGTGGTATTTTGGGTGTTCCACACGGGAATTCGTGTGTTTCCTGTGAGAATTTGGGTGTTTCCGGCAGGATTTTGGGTGTTTACATAAAAATTTGGGTGTTCCCCGTGGGGATTTGGGTGTTCCCGGTGGGAATTGGGGCGTTCCCGGTGGGAATTTGGGTGTTCCTGATGAGATTTTGAGTGTTCCCCGTGGGAATTTGGGTGTTCATGGTAGGAATTTAGGTGTTCCCAGCGGGAATTCAGGTGTTCCCTGTGGGGATTGGGGTGTTCCCAGTGGGAAATTGTATGTTCCCCATGGAAATGTGGGTGTTCCCCGTGGGAATTCAGGTGCTCCCTGTGGGAATTTTGGTGTTCCTGGTGGGAATTCGGGTGCTCCGGTTGGTTTTGGGTGCTCCCCGCGGGAATTTGGGTGCTCCCAGTGGGGTTTGGGTGTTCCCTGTGAGAATTTGGGTGTTCCTGGTAGGAATTCGAGTGTTCCTCGTTGGGAATTTGGGTGTTCAGGTGAGAATTTGGGTGTTACCCACAGGAATTTGGGTGTTCCTGGTGGGAATTTGGGCATTCCCGATGGGAATTTGGGTGTTTCCGGCGGAAATTCGAGTGTTCCTGGTGGGATTTTGGGTGTTCCCGGTGAGAATTCGAGTGTTCCCAGTGGGAATTTGGGTGTTCCCAATGGGAATTTGGGTGTTCCCAGTGGGGTTTTTGGGTGTTCCCAGTGGGGTTTTGGGTGTTCCCGGTGGGAATTCAGGTGTTCCCCG
Organism: Phylloscopus whistleri; assembly: GCA_017589585.1. Taxonomy (NCBI): domain Eukaryota; kingdom Metazoa; phylum Chordata; class Aves; order Passeriformes; family Phylloscopidae; genus Phylloscopus; species Phylloscopus whistleri. The sequence goes on along the minus strand of JADMLD010001742.1, from coordinate 154,647 downwards.
CGGGAATTTGGGTGCTCCCGGTGGGGTTTTGGGTGTTCCAGGTGAGAATTTGGGTGCTCCTGGTGGGGTTTTGGGTGCTCCCCTCAGGAATTTGGGTGTTCTCCGTGGGGTTTTGGGTGTTCTCCGTGGGGTTTTGGGTGTTCCTGGTGGGGTTTTGGGTGTTCCCGCAGCTTTAGGGCAGGAGGGATGCGATGCCAGCTCCTCCTTTGACCTCACCAGCCGCGGTGACTCCGGCGCTGCTGGGAGACTCCCGGAGGGGAAAACGAGACCTGAGGGGCTCAGTCGGGGCAGATGGGTGACAGGCTGGGCTGGCCCGTCCCTGGGGACACGGGGACAGCGGTGTCCCTGTGCCAGCCGCGCTTCCCGCTGTGCCAGCCATCCCGGGACAGCCCCGGGACAGAGATCACAGCCAGGTGAGTGTGGGATCCGGGGTGGGACAGTGATGGGAGATCTCTGGGGTCAGGGCTGCTCCTGGAGCAGGGGGGCATTGATTGCACAGGGCTGGGGGAAGGGGCCCTGCTGGGAGCTGCAGCTCGGAGCAGCCCCAGAGAGAAGAAGAAGAAGAGAGCCAAGTCAGAGAGCTGAAGAGGAGTAAGAGTGTCACACACGACACAAAGAAATGACACCCACACGTTGAGATGTCCGAGATCACAACGACATGGACTCCAACTTCAGCAGGCTGACAATGACTCCAATCTTTATTACCCGGGAATTTCTTCCCTTCATGCTGTTTTACAAAGAACCACCCGAGGGGTGGAAGAAAGACAAACTTCTTCAGTCACATTGGTCAGAGCAGAGCGACAGCAAGGAGAAGTCCCTCCTAGGGAAAGGAATGGAAACAAAGGTCACAGTCAGGAAAACGTGTCTCTTGTTGGCAGAAAACTCTCTGGGCAAAGAGTTTCAGAGAAACCAAAACATCTCAGGCACCAACCAGGGCTACAACACGTTGAGATGTCCAAGGCAGAAAAGGGGCAGTTTATTTACAGACTTCAACATTTATAGAACTCCAGCAGTGACCGTGGGTTGGAGGAAGAAAATCTTCCTCTCCAACCACACTGGGCAACCCAACAGCCCATCAGCTGCCTCCTCCTGATGAGAAGAATGCAAACATGGTTAGATGGTTACAATAACAAGAGAAGTTGTTGATGTAAAATCGTGTCTGACTCCATTGCAAAAGGTGAACACAGAAGGCTGAAATAGAATTTTAGAAAACTCCTTAAAGAGACAGAGAAGAACAGAAAAAACCCAGACAACATAAGAGGAGTAAGAGAGGAGCTGAAGAGAAGTTAAGAGAGAGAAGTTCCCATTCCAATCCATTAAATCTTCTACACTGAATATTCCAACTCACACCAACCAATCCAGCACAAGACACAAACCCTACAGCATTCACACACAGCCTGTAAGAATCATTCCATGACCATGCTGGGTTATATTTTAAACCCTAAAAACGGCTCTTTGGGCCCCTCCTGCCAAGCTGGTGGGGTCTGCTCTGACCCTTGGGCTCTTGGTGAGGAGCAGGGCATTGTTTAATCAAAAGGGGATTGATCACCTTCAGCAGCCACACTGTTGTTCTCCAGCTGTCCAGTAACTTTAGACACAAAACTTGCTTTAAATTCTGTTTCACTGATAGGTTTCATATTCTCAAAAGCTGAGCAGTCATGTTTATAAGGCTTTCCTTTTTCATCTTCCCCAACAGGTGTGAACCTGGAGCCCTTTGGAGCTGGAAAGGGAACGTGGGGAGCAGGATCTGCTCTTCCTGCTGCCCCCCAGGGATGAAGGATCCAGCTCTGAGCCCTCAGTCTGAGCAGCAGCCCCGGGGACCATGCTCTGCAACAATCCCTGCAATCCCAAATCCTGCAGCGATCCCAAATCCTGCAGCGATCCCAAACCCTGCAGCAATCCCAAATCCTGCAGCAATCCCAAACCCTGCAGCAATCCCAAACCCTGCAGCAATCCCAAATCCTGCAGCGATCCCAAACCCTGCAGCAATCCCAAACCCTGCAGCAATCCCAAACCCTGCAGCAATCCCAAACCCTGCAGCAATCCCAAATCCTGCAGTGATCCCAAACCCTGCAGCAATCCCAAACCCTGCAGCAATCCCAAACCCTGCAGCAATCCCAAACCCTGCAGCAATCCCAAATCCTGCAGCAATCCCAAACCCTGCAGCAATCCCAAATCCTGCAGCAATCCCTGCCAAACCTGCCCATTCCCAGCTCCAGCCAGTCCTGAGGCACCCTGCAGGCTGAACCCCAAGGCACAAGGAAATCTCCTCCCCACCGTGCCAGTCACCTGGGAATGGCCTGGAGGAAGAGGGAAGCTCATCCCGGGGATTTGGGTGCCCTGGTGGCACCTGGAGGAGCTGGAGCAGCTCCTGGAGCCTCCTGGCCCTGCCTGTGCAAGCACAGCTCGAGTTCTGGCTCCTGCAGGAGAGCCCTGGAGAGGCTGGAGTGTGTCCAGGGAGCTGGGGAAGGGGCTGGAGCCCCAGGAGGGGCTGAGGGAGCTGGGAAGGGGCTGAGCCTGGAGCAAAGGAGGCTCAGGGGGCCCTTGTGGCTCTGCACAACTCCCTGCCAGGAGGGGACAGCCGGGGGGGTCGGGCTCTGCTGCCAGGGCACAGGGACAGGAGGAGAGGGAACGGGGATCTCTGCTGCTGATGGGCCATGAAGGCTCCCCAAGGACAGGACACATTCCATCATCCCATGGGAGATGCTGCACCCAGTGGGGGGAGCCAACCATTCCTGCCTGGATAAAAACTGAGACTCAGGAACACCAGGGATCTGGTTCCACTGGATTCCTGGAGGGAGACTGGGCCCTTCTCCCCATCCCTGGGCCCTTCTCTCCATCCCTGGGCCCTTCTCCCCATCCCTGGACCCTTCTCCCCATCCCTGGGCCCTTCTCCCCATCCCTGGGCCCTTCTCACCATCCCTGGACCCTTCTCCCCATCCCTGGGCCCTTCTCCCCATCCCTGGGCCCTTCTCCCCATCCCTGGGCCCTTCTCCCCATCCCTGGGCCCTTCTCACCATCCCTGGACCCTTCTCCCCATCCCTGGGCCCTTCTCCCCATCCCTGGGCTCTTCTCCCCATCCCTGGGCCCTTCTCCCCATCCCTGGGCCCTTCTCCCCATCCCTGGATCATCTCTTTGCTGGTCCCTGCATAGCAAAACTTGAGGATTTCTTGCACAGCCACTTCCAGAAGATTTTAGCATTTAACACAGCAGGGAGTGTTTTAAATTTAGTATTAAATTTAATTAAATTTAGTATATTAAATTTAGCATTTAATACACCGTGGAGTCGTTGGGTTTTGCTGTTGTCTCAGCCCCTTGATGCTTCTGGCTGGACTCTCGTGCAGAACTTACAACTGGCCCAGCTTTTTAAAGGAAAAAAAATAAAAAGTAATTTAAAAAATTATATTTATATATATATATGTGTATATATATATATATTTTTTTTTTTTTTTTTTGTGAAGGATAACAAGGCTGGCCCAGCTTTTTAAAGGAAAAAAATAAAAAATAATTTAAAAATTATATATAAATGTGTATATATATATATATATATATTTGTGAAAGATAACAGGGCTGGCCCAGCTTTTTAAAGGAAAAAAATAAAAAATAATTTAAAAAATTATATATATGTGTATATATATATATTTTAAAAAAAATTAAAAAATTATATATATGTGTGTATATTTATTTATTTATTTTGCGAAAGATAGCAGGGTTGGCCCAGCTTTTTAAAGGAAAAAAATAAAAAGTAATTTAAAAAATTATATATATGTGTACGTATATATATATATATATTTTTTTTTTTTTTTGTGAAAGATAGCAGGGCTGGACAAAAAAAAAAAAAAAAAAAAAAAAAAAAAAAAAAAAAAAAAAAAAGAAAAAAGTGATGCCAAATTTCTGCCCCAAATTCCCCCCCCCGCTTCAAGCCTGACCGGCGGGAGGAAGAGGCTCCCTGAATTCATCGGCGGGCCGCTCTTTCCGCCCGCGTTTCAGGCGGCATTTACAATGCCCCGTGCCCTCCTGTTCACCTTCCCCTCCTCTCGAGTAGGTGCGGACAATGGGATTGTCCCGGCCGCCGGGGAGGGGATGCTTCCCCCGGGGGCAGCGGCGGACAAGCGCCAGGAGAGCTCGGGCTGCGATTGTCAGCGCCGCCTGAGAGCCATTAGCGCCTGGAGAGTGTCATCTTCAGAGCACAAATATTTTCCCTGCCCATAATACCCTCTCGAGGGGGACCTGAAGTGGCGCCGCATTGTCCCCCTCCCCGCTCCTCCCCACCCCACCGCCCAGCGGTTGGTTAGTGAGTTTATTTTTATTTTTATTTTATTTTATTTTATTTTATTTTATTTTATTTTATTTTATTTTATTTTATTTTATTTTATTTTATTTTATTGTATTTTATTTTATTTTATTTTATTTTATTTTATCTTATTTTATTTTATTTTTATTTTATTTTATTTTATTTTATTTTATTTTATTTTTTATTTTATTTTATTTTATCTTATTTTATTTTATCTTATCTTATTTTATTTTTATTTTATTTTATTTTATATTTTCTTTTCTTTTATTTTAATTTTATATTTTATTTTATTTTATTTTATTTTATTTTATTTTATTTTATTTTTTGGTCACTGACGGGTTGGGGAGAGGGAGATGCCGGCATTTAGGGGGGTCCCGTTGTGCTTTTCCCCCTCGGGAAAAGCATCCCCGGCCCTTCCCCGGAGACCCCCGAGACCCCCGGGATAACATCCCAGGCATCATCCCCTCCCCAAAAAAGCGCCTTAAAATGTTTTTGTGGATTTTTTTTTTTGGTTTTGTGGGGGGTTTTTTTGGGTTTGGTGGTTTTTTGGGGTTTTTTATGGTTTTTTTTTTTTTTTGGTTAGTGTTTTGTTTTGGTTTTTTGGGGGTTTTTTTGTGTTTTTTTTGGTTGGTGTTTTGGTTCGGTTTGGTTTTTTGGTGTTTTTTTGGTTTTTTTATTTTTGGTTGGTGTTTTGTTTTGTTTTGGGGTTTTTTTGGTGGATTTTTGGTGGGTTGTTTTTTTGTGTGTGTTTTTCTTTTTTTGGTTGGTGTTTTGTTTTGGTTTGGTTTCTTTTGGTGGTTTTTTGGTGGGTTTTTTTGTGGGTTTTTTTATTTTTGGTTGGTGTTTTGTTTTGGTTTGGTTTTTTTTGGGTTTTTTTGTGGTTTTTTTTTTTTTGGTTGGTGTTTTGTTTTGGTGTTTTTTTGCTGGGGTTTTTTGTGGGGTTTTTTTTTTGGTTATTGTTTCATTTTGGGTTTTTTTGGTGATTTTTTGGTGGGGTTTTTTTGTGGGGTTTTCTTGGGGTTTTTTTGATGATTTTTTGGTGGGATTTTTTTTTGTGGGCTTGTTGTTTTTTGGGGTTTTTTGTTTTTTTTTTTTGGTTGGCGTTTTGTTTTGGTGTTTTTTTGGTGGGGTTTTTTTGTGGGTTTTTTTTTTGGTTAGTGTTTCATTTTGGGTTTTCTTGGTGATTTTTTGGTGGGGTTTTTTTTGTGGTTTTTTTGGGGGGGTTTTTTGATGATTTTTTGGTGGGGTTTTTTTTGTGGGCTTGTTGTTTTTTTGGTTTTTTTGGTTTTTTTTGGTTGGCGTTTTGTTTTGGTGTTTTTTTGGTGGGTTTTTTTTGTGGGGTTTTTTTTTTGGTTAGTGTTTCATTTTGGGGTTTTTTTGGTGATTTTTTGGTGGGGTTTTTTTGTGGGTTTTTTTGGGGGGGGTTTTTTGATGATTTTTTGGTGGGGTTTTTTTTTTGTGGGCTTGTTGTTTTTTTGGTTTTTTTGGTTTTTTTTGGTTGGCGTTTTGTTTTGGTGTTTTTTTGGTGGGGTTTTTTGTGGGTGTTTTTTTTTTGGTTAGTGTTTCATTTTGGGTTTTCTTGGTGATTTTTTGGTGGGGTTTTTTTTGTGGGTTTTTTTGGGGGGGGTTTTTTGGTGATTTTTTGGTGGGGTTTTTTTGTGGGTTTTTTGGGGGGGTTTTTTTGGTGATTTTTTGGTGGGGTTTTTTTTTGTGGGCTTGTTGTTTTTTTGGTTTTTTTGGGTTTTTTTGGTTGGCGTTTTGTTTTGGTGTTTTTTTGGTGGGTCTTTTTTGTGGGTTGTTTTTTTTTTGTTTAGTGTTTCATTTTGGGTTTTTTTGGTGATTTTTGGTGGGTTTGTTTTTGTTTTTTGGTTTGTTTTTTTTTTTTTTTTTTTGGTTGGCGTTTTGTTTTGGGGTTTGGTTTTTTTTTTTTTTTTTTTGTTTTTTTTGGGTTGTTTTTTTTTTTTTGATTTATATTTTTTTTTCCCCCGAGACGACACATCTCCGCGTGTTTAATCCCCTCCCCGCCTCTTTTTTTTGTCCGTCCCGGGGCGGAACAGAGGCCGGGCTTTTGTCGGGCTGAATCGCGGGGATTGTTTCACATCCCCGGCGCATTCAGGCGCTCCCCTCCCCTGTTGTAAAACACCAACCCGGGCCCGGCCAACACTGCGGCCTTTGTGCGGCCGCACCATACCACCCAGATTTTACCTCGGCCCGCGTTTTGTTCCCCCTGAAAAGAAAAACCTTGGCCCGGGGGAGGGCAGGGGGTGTTCCTAGCGCCGGGGTTCGGGGGAAGATTGATGGGAGAAAGTTCACCCAGCAAACCGGGATAAATTTCTGCCCGCTTGTCGCATTGTGCCCGGGCCATGTTTTTTTGTTAATTATCTCTCACTCTGGCTTTTTATCCCGGGAACGGGCGGCAAAGAGAGGAGAAAGGAACAGGATATAGAGGTCAGCGGGTCCCCCTTCGGCCACCTAGGTGTTCCACGCCGGGGGGGAGGGAGAGAGGAGCCGGCTGGGGCAGCGGGGAGTGGGGACAGGAGAGTGACAGCCGCGGCCCCGAGGCCCACTCCCGTCTGCAAGCCACAAAGGAAAGAAAAAAAATTTAAAAAAAAACAAAAAAGCCAAAAACCCCCCAAAAAACCAAAAAAAACCCCCCAAAAAACCGCCCAAAAAACAAAAAAAACCCCAAAAAAACCCCAAAAAACACCCCAAAAAAACCCAAAAAACACCCCAAAAAACCCTCAAAAAACCCCAAAAAGCCGCCCAAAAAACCAAAAAAAAAACCAAAAAAACCCAAAAAACACCCCCAAAAAACCCCAAAAAACCCTCAAAAAACCCCAAAAAGCCGCCCAAAAACCCGCAAAAAAACCGCCCAAAAACCCCAAAAAACCAAAAAAACCGCCCAAAAACCCGCAAAAAAACCGCCCAAAAAACCCCCCCAAAAAAACCAAAAAAAACCCCCAAAACACCCCAAACCCCCAAAAATACTGCCCAAAAAACCCGCAAAAAACCGGGAAAAAATAGGGGAAAAAAAATTTTAAAAAGCCACGCTGGAAAGGAGACTTTCTTTTTTCTCTTTTCTTTCATTCTTTCTTCTTAAAGGGAGGAAAGTTGCTTCGAACAAGCTCATGTTGTCAAGGAAATCAAGCCCGGCGAGGGGAGGCATTAAACACACAGCTGCTGGACTTGGCCGGCCCCGAGCCGCTGGTGGCAGTGACAATGATTCCCGGTGGCAGCAAACCAGCCCCGAGCGTCAATAGGGGCTGCCTGAAAGGAGAGGAAATGGAACAAAAACAGTTCCTCGGGTACCGCTGGCAGGGGAAATAACATCGATTTCGGTTCAAGGAGCGAAAGAATCCCTCCTGTTTCCACACATTTAGTGAAGGCATGCAAATTCCTAGCGGGCCAACAATGTACCTTTGAGGCGCAGCTGCGCCCCACAAACGGCGCCTTTCTGCCCGCGGAGAAGCGGGGGCTGTCTTGAGCAGAGAGAAAACAAGCATTGAAAGAAAAAAAAAAGCCACCGGGGTCCCCCCGGGCACGGGAGGGGAGAGGGGCAGGGGTGGGGGAGACGGACGCGGTGGTTTCGGGCAGATGCGGGAGAGCCGAGCGTGCCACCGGGGATGGAGAGTCCCCAAAAAGGTGCTCCGGGGTGGGGTTGGGAGCTGCTGGGCACGGCCCCGGGGGGTTTCCTGGCTCGGGGTGGGTACACGCAGCTGGGGTGGGTACACACAGCCAGGGTGGGCACACACAGCCCGGGGTGGGCACACACAGCCTGGGGCTGCTCCTCTCTGGGTGCTGGGATGTGCCCGGGGTGGGTTTGGGCAGCTGATGGGCACAGCCCGGGGATTTTCCTGGCCCGGGGCAGCCCTGGGTGGGCACACACAGCCTGGGGGTGTCCCTGGCCCGGGGTGGGCATACACAGCTGGGGTGGGCGCACACAGCCCGGGATGGGCACACACAGCCCGGGGCTGCTCCTCTCTGGGCGCTGGGATGTGCCCGGGGTGGGTTTGGGAGCTGCTGGGCACGGCCCGGAGGGTTTCCTGACCCAGGGTGGGCACACACAGCCCGGGGTGGGCACACACAGCCCGGGGCTGCTCCTCTCTGGGCGCTGGGAGGTGCCCAGGGTGGGTTTGGGAGCTGCTGGGCACAGCCTGGGGTGTCCCTGACCCGGGGCAGCTCGGGGTGGGCACACACAGCCTGAGGTGGGCACACACAGCCCAAGGTGGGCACACACAGCCCGGGGCTGCTCCTCTCTGGGTGCTGGGATGTGCTCAGGGTGGGTTTGGGAGCTGCTGGGCACGGCCCGGGGGGTTTCCTGACCCAGGGTGGGCACACACAGCCTGGGTGGGCACACACAGCCCGGGGCTGCTCCTCTCTGCGTGCTGGGATGTGCCCAAGCTGTCCCAGCCCAGGGTGGGCACACACAGCCTGGGTGGGCACACACAGCCCGGGGCTGCTCCTCTCTGGGCACTGGGAGGTGCCCAAGCTGTCCTGGCCCGGGGTGGGCACACACAGCCCGGGATGGGCACACACAGCCCGGGGCTGCTCCTCTCTGGGTGCTGGGATGTGCTCAGGGTGGGTTTGGGAGCTGCTGGGCACAGCCTGGGGTGTCCCTGGCCCGGGGTGGGCACACACAGCCGGGGTGGGCACACACAGCCCGGGGCTGCTCCTCTCTGCGTGCTGGGATGTGCCCAAGCTGTCCCAGCCCAGGGTGGGCACACACAGCCGGGGTGGGCACACACAGCCCGAGGCTGCTCCTCTCTGGGCTCTGGGATGTGCCCGGGGTGGCTTTGGGCAGCTGATGGGCACAGCCCGGGGGTTTTCCTGGCCCGGGGCAGCCCTGGGTGGGCACACACAGCCTGGGGGTGTCCCTGGCCCGGGGTGGGCATACACAGCTGGGGTGGGCGCACACAGCCCGGGATGGGCACACACAGCCCGGGATGGGCACACACAGCCCGGGGCTGCTCCTCTCTGGGCGCTGGGAGGTGCCCAGGGTGGGTTTGGGAGCTGCTGGGCACGGCCCGGGGGGTTTCCTGACCCAGGGTGGGCACACACAGCCCGGGGTGGGCACACACAGCCCGGGGCTGCTCCTCTCTGGGTGCTGGGATGTGCCTGGGGTGGGCACACACAGCCTGGGTGGGCACACACAGCCCGGGGCTGCTCCTCTCTGGGTGCTGGGATGTGCTCAGGGTGGGTTTGGGAGCTGCTGGGCACAGCCTGGGGTGTCCCTGGCCCGGGGTGGGCACACACAGCCGGGGTGGGCACACACAGCCCGAGGTGGGCACACACAGCCCGGGATGGGCACACACAGCCTGGGGGTTTCCTGGCCCAGGGCAGCTCAGGGTGGGCACACACAGCCGGGGTGGGCACACACAGCTGGGGTTTTCCTGGTCCAGGGTGAGCACACACAGCCCGGGGCTGCTCCTCTCTGGGCGCTGGGATGTGCCCGGGGTGGGTTTGGGAGCTGCTGGGCACGGCCCGGGGGGTTTCCTGACCCAGGGTGGGCACACACAGCCCGGGGTGGGCACACACAGCCTGGGTGGGCACACACAGCCCGGGGCTGCTCCTCTCGGGGCGCTGGGATGTGCCCGAGCTCTCCTTCCCTGCCGGGGACACCTCAGGGAGGCAGCAGCTCCCTCCGTGTCCGACATCACCTGGGGCTCACAAACGGCTTTGCACCCCAGGGACCTGTCGGGCTCGACATGAAAAATCCACACCCACACACTGAGATGTCCAAGGCAAAAAGGGGCAGTTGATTCACAGACCTCGACATTTATAGAATTCCAGCAGTGACCGTGGATTGGAAGATGAAATTGTCCTCTCCAACCACACTGGGCAACCCCACAGCCCATCAGTTCTCTCCTCCTCCAGAAAGGAATGCAAAACAATCATTGCTGACATGAAAAGTGCCTGAGAAACTCCCTCGCAAAAACGCAAACTCGGAAGGCTTCAGAAAAACAGAGAAGGGCAGGGAGACACATCCCCAGTGCCTCAGTCCAGGGGAGCACAGGGAAAATCAGAGTTTTTATGTTCCCCCCTGCAGCCTGGAGTGCAGCCCCTGGGGGCTCAGGGGGCACGGCCCCAGGGTTTATCTTTCTCTCTCTGTAAATCAGGGTTTCCCTCCGGAGCTGCCTCACACCCGCTCAAACCCATCCCAGAAGGCTCCCTCAGCTTTCTCTTCTCCATTTGATAGGAATCGTTTGTGCGGGGCCCGGGCCCTGGCAGGGCACAGAGCGGCATTGACACCCCGGGACAATGCGATAATTATCGCCGGGTGACACAATCGCCGCTGGCTGGCGGTGAGTCACTGCTTGTAAGGCCCCGAACCGATGGAGAGCTCCTGCCTGGTGCCACTGCCCACCCCGGGACAGCCGGGTCACCGCCCGGCCCGGGAGCCCCGGCAGCTCCGGGAGCCCCGCGGGCACTGCGGGATTGTCCGGCTGGCACGGGCGGGAGGGACGGAGGGGGCATTGTCCGGGGAGATGGGGTGGGGTGGGGTGGGATCCATGGGGTGGGATGGGATCCATGGGGTGGGATGGGATGGGATTGATGGGATGGGAGGGGATGGGATGGGATGGGATGGAATGGGATGGGATGGGATCCATGGGATGGGATGGGGTGGGATGGGATGGGATGGGATGGGATCCATGGGATGGGATGGGATGGGATGGGATGGGATGGGATGGGATGGGATGGGATGGGATGGGGTGGGATGGGGTGGGGTGGGATGGGGTGGGATGGGATGGGATGGGATGGGATGGGATGGGATGGGATGGGATGGGATGGGATGGGATGGGATGGGATGGGATGGGATGGGATGGGATGGGATGGGGTGGGATTGATGTGATGGGATGGGATGGGTATGGGGGCAGGAATGGGGACAGGGACACAGGGACAGGCATTCCTGCCCTGCAGAGTCCTGCCCTGCCAGTGCCCAGGGAGCAGCGCTGGCACCGGGCTGTGCCGGGCTCTGGGGAGGGAGGAGTGCCATGGATGTCCAGCCCTGAGGGGCTCCTGAGGAGCTCTGAGGCACAGAACGCTGGGGTGGCCCCCAAACACCTCCCTGCAAGGACAGCAAACCCCTGGGGTGGGATCCACGGGGGGCTGGGGGGCTCTGACCCCACGCTGGGGGATCCCTGGGGGCTCTGACCCCACACTGGGGGATCCCTATGGGGCTGTGACCCCACACTGGGGGACCCTTGGGAGCTCTGACCCCACACTGGGGGGCTGTGACCCCACACTGGGGGATCCCTATGGGGCTGTGACCCCACACTGGGGGATCCATAGGGAGCCGTGACCCCACACTGGGGGATCCCTGGGGAGCTGTGACCCCACACTGGGGGATCCCTGGGGGCTGTGACCCCACACTGGGGGACTGTGACCCCACACTGAGGGATCCCTGGGGGCTGTGACCCCACACTGGGGGACTGTGACCCCACACTGGGGGATCCCTGGGGGCTGTGACCCCACACTGGGGGACTGTGACCCCACACTGAGGGATCCCTGGGGGCTGTGACCCCACACTGGGGGACTGTGACCCCACACTGAGGGATCCCTGGGGGCTGTGACCCCACACTGGGGGATCCCTGGGGGCTGTGACCCCACACTGGGGGATCCCTGTGGGGCCGCAGCGGGTGCAGCCCCCCGCTGGCTCTGCTGTGTCACCCAGGGCTGCTGTCCCCGCTCCCGGCTGTCCCCACACGAGCAGGGGCAGGGCTGGAGCCGCTCCGGTCCCGCCGCGGGCTCTCCGGAGGGGACACTCGAGTGCCATCGAGCCGCGGGGGGACCGACAGGGACAGGGGCAGGACACAGGGGCAGGACACAGGGACAGGACACCGCAGCACCACCGGGAACCGCGGGGAAATGAGCCGGGAGGGACCCCGGGGAGCCCCCCGGGACGGGAGGGGAGGGAGAGGACAGGGGACGAGAGGGGACAGGGGACAGGAGGGGACAGGAGGGGCCAGGGGCCGGGTCCCCGCGGCCCCCAGAGCAGCAGGAGCTGCCCAGGCGATGTCTGCAGGAGATGTGAGCGCTGTCAGCCGGGCCAGGCTCCTCTCCAGGAGGACACCCCGGGCAGAGCTGGGGCAGCACCCAGGGGACAGCCCCGAGTGTCCCCCGCTGGCCGCGGGCAGGAGCGCTGTCCCCGGGGTGGCCGCGGGCAGGAGCAGCCTGCGGACAGAATTCTCCAAGACTTCTCCTCCCAAGCGGCGTTGGGCTCCTCCGGCAGGGCCGCTCTGGCTGGGCCGGCGTCGCTGTCCGGGGTTTGTCCGTGTGTCCCGGACCGGGGTTTGTCCGTGTGTCCCGGACAAAGCTCGGGAACCCCCCCGGAGCCCCCCCGCTCGGTCCCAGCTGCTCTCTGCTCATCCATCGCTCCTCCCTGGTCCAGCGGGGCACCTGGGGGTGCTGGGTGGTGCCCGTGGTGGATCCCCAGCCCTGGAGGTGGCACCTGGAGGTGGCACTCAGAGCTCTGGGCTGGGGACAAGGTGGGCACAGCTGGGACTGCCTGGGCTGGGAGGGCTTTGCCAGCCCCAGGGGTTTGGGGATTTGGGGGGCAGAGCAGCGCTGAGGAGCTCCCCGGGACCCTCCGGAGTTATTGGGAATCCCAGAGCTGGGTTTGCCCTGGGTGCTCTGCCCCCTTCTCCTCACCCCCGAGTATCTGAACAGGGCTTGGCTTTGCATTTCCCTGTGCCAGCTCCGTCCGTCCCTCTGCTGCTGTTCCCTCAGGAACACGGGGATTTTTCCCTTGGGAAAAAGTAAATAACACCCGTTGTGCCAAGAAGAAACTCTGAGTTCAGAAACAAACAAATTCTCTTCTATTTAATTTTTTTCATATATTATCATCTTCTGTTTGTTTGGGGTTTATTATTATTATTATTATTATTATTATTATTATTTAATCTCTGGAAGACACCCTTCAAATGCCCTTCCCTCCCTCTCCCATCTATTGCCCCTTCTCCAGTTCTCTCTTTCTGCATTTCTTTTTTTTTTTTTCTCTTGCTTTCACACTTTCTTTTCCCTTTTTTCCTCTATTTTTTTTCTGTCTCTCTTTCCTTCTCTCCTTCTTTCTTTCACTCTTTCCTTCTCTGTCTTCTTTCCTGAGCCTTTATTCTCTTGGCTTTTCTTCCTTTCTTTCTCTTTCCCTCCTTCCCTTTTTAAATTTTTTTTTTCTTTTTTTTTTTGAATCTCTTTGCCTCTTTCTCTCTTTACCACACCCGAACACCGCCAGCAGCGCTGCCCCAGCAGCTCGGATCTCCCTTCATCCCACGCTGGATCCTTGCTGGTCTTTTCCAGAGTGTTCAGGGACCCCGCCGAGCTTCTCTCTCCCGGTGACCCTCAGGAAGATCCCCGCTCGAGTGCCGCGAATTTTCTGGTTTTTAGCGATTTTCTCTCTCCGTTGTGCGCCTTTTCCAGCGGCTGGAGGTGCGGGGGGCTCCCCGCAGCCCCCGGGCTGTGTCCCCGAGCGCAGGGAAATGAGCCGGGAGGGACCCCGGGGAGCCCCCCGGGACGGGAGGGGACAGGAGGGGACAGGAGGGGACAGGAGGGGCCAGGGCCCGGGTCCCCGCGGCCCCCAGAGCAGCAGGAGCTGCCCAGGCGATGTCTGCAGGAGATGTGAGCGCTGTCAGCCGGGCCAGGCTCCTCTCCAGGAGGACACCCCGGGCAGAGTCACCTCCCGGCCGAGCCGGGGCAGCACCCGGGGGACAGCCCCGAGTGTCCAGCCGAGCCTGCGGGAGCGTTCCCGGGGCTCGCCGGAGCTCCGGCGGCTCCGAGGCTCGGGCAGGGCGGGGAGCGGGGTTCCAGCCGGCCCTTTGTGCACAAAAACCCAGCGCGGAATAAAAACCAGCGCGGCTGGAGAGCTCCCGGCGCAGGGCTCGGGGAGGGAGCGAACCCACACCCACCGGATAGAGAGAGAGAGAGAAAAAATCATCCTCCTGAGGAACAGGGAGACACCGAGGAGTCTGAAAGTACATTAGAGCAGCTTAGAGCTCTCGATGTGGGGGAGAAAGCTCGGACATTATCCGCCGTGCTAAGGAGATTATCAATGGATTTCACTCCCCGATCCTTTCTCCAGCACCCATCTCATTAGAATGAGTAATAAAGATGACATCACGGAGAGCTCTAATTGATCAAAAGGAGCTCCCTTTAGCTGTGTCCAGATTCACTCCCGCATTCAATGCCATTTTTATTTTCCCCCTCCCCAAGAAACTCAAGCCCTGCCTTTGACGGGGAGAGTTGAAAAGTTCTGAAGTATCAACTCCAGCTCGACGCCGTTATTATGCAAAGCTTCCCCCGGTGCCGCGCTTTGGTAAATGACCTCTATTAGCATCCAGATTGACTGGGGATTACCGGGAGGTTTCCCAAAATAATCATCGGCGAATGTCTCTCTGAGGGCCCTGCCTTCCCCCCGGCCCGGCCCGGCCCCTCGCTCCCGCTGCTCCCGCCGGGCCGCCGCGGCCCCAGCCCGGGTGGCAGCCCCGGCTCTGTCCCCAGATGGTCTCGGGGCTCTTGTGTTCTCCAGCCCGGCTCTGAATATCCCCGGGATTCCCAGTGGGGGAAATGGGGTTTGTGTGCGGGGCAGCAGGAATTGCCCCCAGAGCCCGGATTGCCCTCCCGGCCCGGCCCGGAGCAGCCCGGGCGGAGCGGGCACGGGGAGCTGAGGGGCGGTGTTGGCTCTGCACCCGCACCGAGCGGCTCGGATCCTGCCGGGATCGGCCCTCGGCAGGAAAGGAGAGGCTGAGGGAGCTGGGAAAGGCTGGAGAATTCCTGAGGGAGCTGGAGAATTCCTGAGGGAGCTGGGAAAGGGCGGGAGAATTCCTGAGGGAGCGGGAAAGGGAATGGAGAATTCCTGAGGGAGCCGGGAAAGGGAATGGAGAATTCCTGAGGGAGCTGGGAAAGGCTGGAGAATTCCTGAGGGAGCTGGGAAAGGGCGGGAGAAATCCTGAGGGAGCTGGGAAGGGGCTGGAGAATTCCTGAGGGAGCCGGGAAAGGGCGGGAGAAATCCTGAGGGAGCTGGGAAGGGGCTGGAGAATTCCTGAGGGAGCGGGAAAGGCTGGATAATTCCTGAGGGAGCTGGGAAAGGCTGGAGAATTCCTGAGGGAGCGGGAAAGGCTGGAGAATTCCTGAGGGAGCTGGGAAGGGGCTGGAGAATTCCTCAGGGAGCTGGGAAGGGGCTGGAGCCCCAGTTTGGGCTGAGGGAGCTGGGAAGGGGCTGAGCCTGGAGCAAAGGAGGCTCAGGGGGCCCTGGTGGCTCTGCACAACTCCTGCCAGGAGGGGACAGCCGGGGGGGTCGGGCTCTGCTGCCAGGGCACAGGGACAGGAGGAGAGGGAACGGCCTCAGGCTGGGCCAGGGGAGGCTCAGCTGGGCCAGCAGCAGGAATTTCCCCATGGAAAGGGAGCTCAGGCCTTGGAACTGCCCAGGGAGCTTTGCAGTGCCCAGCCCTGGAGGTGTCACCTGGAGGTGGCACTCAGAGCTCTGGGCTGGGGACAAGGTGGGCACAGCTGGGGCTGCCTGGGCTGGGAGGGCTTTGCCAGCCCCAGGGGTTTGGGGATGCTGTGTGTGTGGGGCTGTGGGAAGTCCCGGCTCCATCCCCTGGAGGTGCTGAAATCCCTCAGGGGGGGACGCGGGAGTGAAAGTGGCAAAATTCCACAGAATCCCCAAATCCCTGGGGCTGGCAAAGCCCTCCCAGCTCAGGCAGTCCCAGCCGTGCCCACCCTGTCCCCAGAGCACCGAGTGCCACCTCCAGGTGACACCTCCAGGCATTCACCGAGCACTTCCAGGTGATTTCCCTGCCTGCCCGAGGCGGCTGCAGGAGGCAGAGGTGGCTGCAGTCACACCGACACGGTTTGCTGATTACAGACAGCAATTAACCGATAATTAGCGCCGCTGAAAGGTGACCAGCTGTGGGCAGCGATGCAGAAAGTGCCGGGGAAATGTTTGCCGTGTTCGGGGTGACCCGCAGAGCCCCGGGGCTGCCCGTCACTGAGCGCGGCACCTCGGGCCAGCCCGTGCTGCTGTCACCGCGCTGCTGTCACCGAACTGTCCCCAGGGGCTGCGCCCCGCGGCTCCCCAGCCCCCGGGGCTCCGGGAGGGTCAAACCCCGCTCCTTCCCCCGGCCAGGCCAATCGCCCACCCGAGCGGAGCTGGGAAATGCCACCCATCCCCACCTTTCCCCTTGTTTTTTTCCCTGTGGTGCTGCAGCCGTGAGGCTGTGCCACGGGGTGAGGGTAATAAAATAATTAAATAATTACATAATGAAACAATTAAATAAAATAATTAAATAATTAAAATAAAATTAAGGATAAAATAATTAAAATTAAAAATTTGAAATAATTAAATAATTAAATAAAATAATTAAATAATTAAAATAAAATTAAAAATAAAATAATTAAAATTTAAAAATAGAAATAATTAAATAATTAAAGAAAATAATTAAATATGTAAATAAAATAATAAAATAATAAAAATAAAATCAAAAATAAAATAATTAAAATTTAAAATAATTAAATAATTAAATAAAATAGTTAAATAATTAAAATGAAATTTAAGATAAAATAATTAAAATTTAAAAACTAAGATAATTAAATAATCAAATAAAAAATTAAATAATTAAAATAAAATTTAAAATAAAATAATTAAATAATTAAATAATAAATAAAATAATTAAATAATTAAAATAAATTATTAATAAGATAATTAAATAATTATTTATTATTTAAATACTATTATTTAAATAATGCAGGTAAAATAATTAAAATATCCCGCAGGTGGGGGGGGTGTTCCTCTTTGGTTCTGCTTTCCCCCCGTTTCCTTCCCTTCAAGCACAGCTCCCAGCTCCCCAGTGCAGGGATCAGAGACCCAGGGAAGCTCTGCTGGAAGGACGCCGGGGCCAACCCAGCCCTGCAGGGACACCCCAGCAATCCCAACACTTCCCCAGTCTCTGGAAGGCATCCCAAGGTGTTTTATCTCCTTTTTTTTGATGGAGTTGGGATTAAATGCACAAGATGTTGTTTCTTGTTCAGACTCAGGTGTTTATCAATTCTTATCCATGTCACATTCTCACAAAACCATGAGTGCTACAGCACTTCTGCTGACAAACTAAAAATCCCTCATCTCTCTCTCTCCAAGGCCTTTTAAGCACAAACTGTCCAATTCAGAAATGACCCCTCAATGATTTTTCCTTTTCCCCCAATCCCCACCCACCCCTGGCCCGCAGTGCCACTTTTCTCTCCAATCACCAAACCCCACCCAGCCCCTGGAGAAGAAGGTGAAAAAGAAGGGCTCAGCCTCTGCCCTGAGCCCTCCACCCTGCTTTCTCTCCATCCCTGCATTCTAAACCCTCCAGCTCGGAGTTTGGCCCCTGTGCTGTCACACACTCCCATCCCAAGCCCAGCCCCACAATCCCAGTGCTGGCACTCAATTTTGGGAGCCTTCTCCAGGGCCTCAGGTGGGATGCAGGGTTTGCTGGGGGCTCAGTGCCTGGGATCCTCACTGCCCAGGGCCCCAAGGGTTCACCCAGCTCCTGCCATCACCTGAGGAGCAAACAAATGAACAAATTAACAGGAGAAACTTGATGAACTTTGGGAGCTTTTCTGCCTGAAACTCTGAACCTTGAACCTCCTGAGAGAACAAAACCCTTCCAGGAGCCAGGAGGTACCAGTGGTTCATTGTGGAACAGTTCTCTGTGTGATTATTGGATTCTCTCACAATTCTGTCTCGTTTTCCTCCTGTGAAGGACTGATCATCATTAAATGTGACTGATTCTCTGTCTGTGGGCACCTGGCTCCCCTCTGGTACCTCGGTGCCCTCCTTGGTTTTTTCTCTCAATCCTGATTTCGGATCCCTTTTCCCAGTGGATCTGGACCCACCCTGGTGCTTTCACAGCAAGTGAGCAAAACAAGAGCAAAGTGCAGAGCTCAAAATCTCCAGAGCAGAAGAATTTCTGCTTGAAGGGAGGGAGGGGCCGACACTGAACTCCTGGGGCATTTTGGGGTTTGGGCTTGGTTTTTTTTTGCCACTTTGGTCATCAAGTATTTCTTGATTCAATTGTTTTAATGTCTATTTTAATGCCTATTTTTTAATACAAATATTCATTACTATTTAAATAATATTTAAATAATCTTTATATATTATTTATATATTTATATTTTATATAAATATATAGTACATTTATATTTTATATAAATATATATTTATATAATTTTGCATATTTATACGTTTATATACTATATAAATATTATATATAATATTTATATTTTATATAAATATATAAATATATTTATATAATTTGTGCATATTTATATGTTTATATACTATATAAAAGTATATATAATATTTCTATTTTTATAGAAATATATAAATATATATTTCTATAACTTTTGCATATTTATAGAATATTTCTATATTTTAGAACAATCATATTATATTTATATCTTAATATACAAATATTAATATTCATATTATTAAATATTGATATTTATTAATTTCTTTTTTACATTATTGTATCCTAGGTGTGTGCATTAACAGGATTATTTCCAGGATCTGGGATTCCTGCTGGATAAACTGAGCATGGACCAGCAGAGCGTCCTGGGCTGGCCAGGAGAGCCCCTGGGATCCAGGGGAGCTTTGGGAAGGGCATTCCCAGCAGGTCAGGGAGGGGTTCCTGCCCCTCTGCTCAGCTCCAGGGAGGCTCCTCTGGAGTGTCCTCTTCAGTTCTGGGCTCCACAGGTCAAGGAAGACCAGGAGCTACTGGAGAGGGTCTGGGGAAGGCCACAGAGGTGATTTGGGGTCTGGAGCATCTCTGGTGAGGAGAGACTGTGGGAGCTGGGCCTGGTCAGTCTGGAGAAGGGAGAGCTGAGAGGGGATCCGTGAGTGCATGGAGATATCCCCTCAGTCCATGGAGATATCCATCAGACCATGGAGATGTCCCCTCAGTCCTTGGAGATATCCCCTCAGTCCCTGGAGATGTCCCCTCAGTCCATGGAGATGTCCCCTCAGTCCATGGAGATGTCCCCTCAGTCCATGGAGATGTCCCCTCAGTCCATGGAGATATCCCCTCAGTCCATGGAGATGTCCCCTCAGTCCATGGAGATATCCCCTCAGTCCATGCACGTGTCCCATCAGCCCATCCAGGTGTCCCATCAACCTGTGCAGGTGTCCCGTGAGTCCATCCAGGTGTCCCATCAGTCCATAGAAATATCTCATCCATCCATCCATCCAGGTGTCCCATCACATCTCTCCATGTGTCCCATCAGTCAATCCATCAGTCCATCCAGGTGTCCCATCCATCCATCCATCCATCCATCCATCCATCCATCCATCCATCCATCCATCCATCCATCCAGGTGTTCCATCCAGGTGTTCCATCCAGGTGTCCCACCAGTCCATCCAGGTGTCCCCATCCAGGTGTCCCATCACATCTCTCCAGGTGTCCCATCACTCCATCCAGGTGTCCCATCAGTCCATGGAGATACCCCATCAGTCCCTGGAAGTGTCCCATCACTCCATCCAGGTGTCCCATCAGATCTCTCCAGGGGTGCCAGGACAGTTCCAGACTCTCTCAGCACAAGGAGCCGTGGCCAGGAACTCAAACCCAGCAGCTCCAGCCCAGCCTGAGGAAGAACTTCCTTCCATGGAGGGGCAGAGCCTGGAGCAGCTGCCCAGGGAGGGGCTGGAGTCTCCCTCTCTGGGGACATCCCAGAGCCCCTGGACACGTTCCTGTGTCACTGCTGCAGGTGGCCCTGCCTGGGCAGGGGCTGCACTGGGGGACACCCCCGACCCCGATTGGGGGATTCTGGTGTCTCTGCTCCCCCCAGGGTGCAAACCAGGGATAATTCCCGGTGCAGGGCCGGTTCCTGTCCCGTTCCTGTCCCGTTCCTGTCCCGCTGCAGGCGCTCCCAGCCCGGGCAGCAGCTCGGTCCGTTCCCCGGGGCCGTTAACGCCCATGCCGGGGCTGGAATTGGAAAGAGCCGCTATTGTTTGCTTAACAGTCAAGTGACAAATTATTTAATTAGCACATATGCCATTTGTCTCCGCAGCTGCGTTCATGGCTCTAATTGCAAAGCAGCCTTAATTTATTGCGCCTATATTGCTCCCGAACGCTAACACGGTAATTACACGCTTCCATTAGCCCGCGGCACCCTATGGAAGGAGGGGGAAAAAACGGGGAAAAGGAGATTAATTCCTGCACACGATGGAATGGTGCGGGAAGGTGCAGGGAAGGCCGGGAAGGGAAGCTCGGGGGGGGCTGGAAAAGCGATGCCTTCCCCGGGTGTTCTCCTTCCCGGCCGCTTTCCTGGAACTTTTTATGGCCGGGATTTGCCCCTTCGGGCTTTGTTTTGGGAAGCGTTTGCTCGGGCGAGGAACCCTGCTTTGAGATCTCCACCTGCTGGAGAGATCCCGGCGCGCACAAAGAGCGCCGGGAGCACCGCGGCTCCTCCGCGGGGAAATCCGCTGCTTCTCCTCTTCCTCCTCCTCCTCCTCTTCTTCCTCCTCTTCTTCCTCCTCTTCCTCTTCCTCTTCCTCTTCCTCTTCCTCTTCCTCCTTCTCCTCTTCTTCTTCCTCCTCCTCCTCTTCCTCCTCTTCCTCTTCTTCCTCCTCCTCTTCCTCCTCCTCTTCCTCCTCTTCCTCCTCCTCTTCCTCCTCTTCCTCTTCTTCCTCCTCCTCTTCCTCCTCCTCTTCCTCCTCTTCCTCCTCCTCCTCTTCCTCCTCCTCCTCCTCTTCTTCCTCCTCCTCCTCTTCCTCCTCTTCCTCTTCCTCCTCCTCTTCTTCCTCCTCCTCCTCTTCTTCCTCCTCCTCCTCTTCCTCCTCTTCTTCCTCCTCCTCCTCTTCCTCCTCCTCCTCTTCTTCCTCCTCCTCCTCTTCCTCCTCCTCCTCTTCCTCCTCCTCCTCTTCTTCCTCCTCCTCCTCCTCCTCTTCCTCCTCCTCCTCCTCTTCCTCTTCTTCCTCCTCCTCCTCCTCTTCCTCCTCCTCCTCTTCCTCCTCCTCTTCTTCTTCCTCCTCCTCCTCCTCTTCCTCCTTTTCCTCCTCTTCCTCCTCTTCCTCTTCCTCCTCCTCTTCCTCCTCCTCCTCCTCCTCGGCAGAGCCAGCCCGGCGGCGCTTCCCACCTGTCCCACCTGTCTCTGTCCCACCTGTCCCAGTGCTGCCTTCAGTTTTCTCTTTCCTGTGTTCCAGGCTCTGTGCTGCCCAGGGTGCAGCTCTCAGCCTCACACTCAGGGTCACTCAGCTCTGCACAGAGCAGGGACACAAAACAAATCCTGCTCCTGCTGCACACCAAGCACAGCTGGGACAAGTGTTCAGGCCCCAAAGCACAAACAAGGGTGGCTGCAGAGAGAAAACAAGAAGGGTGGGACTGCAGAACCTGGAGCTGGAACTGGACAATGAAACCCCAATGTGCAAATGGACCAGAACTGATCAAAGTGTGAGACCTCGTGACCAGGGGTCCATTTTGTGTCCATTTTGTGTCCATTTTGTGTCCATTTTGGGTCCATTTTGTGTCCATTTTGTGTCCATTTTGTGGCCATTTTGGGTCCATTTTGTGTCCGTTTTGTGTCCATTTTGTGTCCATTTTGTGTCCATTTTGGGTCCATTTTGTGTCCGTTTTGTGTCCATTTTGTGGCCATTTTGGGTCCATTTTGTGTCCGTTTTGTGTCCATTTTGGGTCCATTTTGTGTCCATTTTGGGTCCATTTTGTGTCCATTTTGTGTCCATTTTGTGGCCATTTTGGGTCCATTTTGTGACCATTTTGTGTCCATTTTGTGTCCATTTTGTGTCCATTTTGGGTCCATTTTGTGACCATTTTGGGTCCACCTTGTGTGTAGCCCTGGTCAGGCTCTTGTCCTGCCCAAGGTGTGCCCTCTAAATGCCCTTCAATAAATCTCTGCTTTATTCTCCAGCTCTGCCCAGCCTCTGTCCCAGCTCAGCCCTCCCAAGGCATCCCCACCTGCAGCTCTTGGCCGGGCAGGGCCGGTTTGGGCACTTTGGGATGAGCTGCTCCGGGCAGGAGAGCTCCGAGCCCTCCAGAGGCCACACGGGAGAACCTGGTGATGTTCCCGTTCTGGCAGCTGCTTGGGAAAACCCTCCCAATTTCCTTGCTCTGATAAACCTGGGAGAGTGGGCAGGGACTGGAGCTGGGTGAGCTGTAAGGTCCCTTCCAGCCCAAACCGATTTGGGGATTCTCAAACGATGACATTTCTAACAGGAGAAGAAGCTGGGAGGCAGAACCTCTGCCCAAATCCCTCCTGAGGGAAGGGCCGGGAATGTCTCTGTCCCAGAGCAGCGCTGGGGCTGAGCCCGGCCGGGAATCCCGGGCTGCTCCGGGGATCCTGCCCCGGGCACACCTCACCCCCCCTGAGCCCGCAGGAAGGAACGAAGGGGCTGGAGTGGGGGCTGCTGTTCGCTCGGGAAGGGGAGAGGCGCCTCAGACCCCAAACAAAAACAGCGTCTGGGTTCTCCTCCCGTCAGGCAGAGCCGTTCAGTGCATCCCCAGCCCGGCAGCGCTCAGCCAAGCCCGTCTGAAGTTGAGAGGATTTAAGCAGATGCTCCTCTCTCACTAAGCCCGGGCTTAAGCCCCCTGAAGGGCTGCGGGGCTGCCGAGGGCGGGGGCAGCTGCAGGAGCTGCTCCCTTCCCTTCCCTTCCCTTCCCTTCCCTTCCCTTCCCTTCCCTTCCCTTCCCTTCCCTTCCCTTCCCTTCCCTTCCCTTCCCTTCCCTTCCCTTCCCTTCCCTTCCCTTCCCTTCCCTTCCCTTCCCTTCCCTTCCCTTCCCTTCCCTTCCCTTCCCTTCCCTTCCCTTCCCTTCCCTTCCCTTCCCTTCCCTTCCCTTCCCTTCCCTTCCCTGTGGGGTTTGGGGTGCTGCCCCCGGAGCTGCTCCAGGCCCCGCTGGGATTCCAGACCCCGGGAATCTCGGGCTGTCCCGGGCTGGGAGCGCCCCCGGCGATGCCGCAGCTCAGCCGGGCTGGGCCCCTCTCTGCCCCGCAGGTGTCGGTGACAAGGGACAGAAGGCGAGGTCACCTCCCGCTCGTGTCCCCCCCGCTCCAGGGACTGCCAGGAGGGCGAGAAACCCCCCCGGGGGAGCCGGGGAAAGGGGAAAGGGGAAAGGGGAAAAGGAAAAGGGAAAAGGGGAAAGTGGGAAAGGGGAAAGGGGGAAAGGGAAAAGGGGAAAGGGGAAAGGGGAAAAGGGGAAAGGGGAAAAGGGGAAAGGGAAAGGGGAAAGGGAAAGGGGAAAGGGGAAAGGAAAAGGGGAAAGGGGAAAAGGGGAAAGGGAAAGGGGAAAGGGCTAAAGGGAAAAGGAGAAGGGGAAAAAGGGAAAGGGGAAAGGGAAAGGGGAAAGGGGGAAGGGGAAAGGGGAAAGGGGAAAGGGGAAAGGGAAAGGGCTAAAAGGAAAAGGGGAGGGGGAAAAGGGGAAAGAGGAAAGGGAAAAGGGAAAAGGGGAAAGGGGGAAGGGGAAAGGGAGAAGGGGAAAGGGCAGCGCGGAGGGGCCGCGGCCGCGCCGCTCCCCGGTGGCCGCTCCAGCCCTGCCTCCCCTCCCTCCAGACGCCAGATCCGAGCCGGCGAGCGCAGCCCCCGTTCCCCTTCCCCCCTTTTTCCCTCCCCTCAACGCGGGGCTGCCAGGCTGCTGCCAAAACCATAACCCCGCACAATCAAACATCAGATGGTGACTCCTTTCCCACAGCTTGCGCGAGTGAAAACACTGAAATTATACCCATGTTTTTAGCGGCCAATCCCCGCGGTGCCGGAGCGGAGGCGAGCCCGGAGCCGGGCTCTTGTTCTGCCGCTTTTTTTTTGTCCCGCGGCCCTTGCGCTGTTTTCAGCGGCGGCCACCATTCAGCGCCCATTGAGCATTGTATGTCGCTCGGCGCATGGTTCATCCGCTCCCAATGTGTGCATGTACCCAGAAAATGCAGCTTTTCACCGCGCATTCTCCATGTAACAGAAAAGATTAAGATGTAAGCCGGCTGAATGGCGCGGGAATTAGCGGGACAGATGAATAAGGGAAAAATGAATCTGGAATGACGGCGGACTCAGCCTAATGACGGTGGGAGGGCGGTGGGAGCTTGGCGGTAGGTTGGTTTGGCAGCCCTTTGAGCCGCGGCCCGCGTGTGTATTTTGGCAGGGGGGATGTTTCTGCCCAGCCGAGCCCGGAGGGATACAGTAAAAACCACTTTTTGGACGTGAAAGGGACGCGGATTGCCCCGAACCCCGCGCGGAGCCGGGGCGCTCCGGGCGATAAAACACAATAAAACAGGATAAAACACAATAAAACACAATCAAACATCCCATAAAACATCCAATGAAACATCGGATAAAACATCCACCCGGACAATCAAATATCCGATAAAACATCCAATCAAACACCCGATAAAACATCCAATCAAACATCCAATAAAACATCCGATAAAACATCCACTCGGACAATCAAACATCCAATAAAATATCCACTCGGACAATCAAATATGCGATAAAACATCCAATCAAATATGCGATAAAACATCCACTCGGACAATAAAACATCCGATGAAACATCGAATAAAACATCGGATAAAACATCCACCCGGACAATCAAACATCCAATCAAACATCCAATCAAACATCCAATAAACCTCCCACCATCCCGCAATATCGGCCCCGAATTTCTGGTTTTTATTCGGTTTTTCCTCCTCTCCGGATATCATTTCCATCAGCAGCCGCTAATGAGGGGGAGCCTTTGATGCCGCCCCGAGAGGGGATTTCGGGTTTTTATTTATTTCGGGTTTTTATTAAAAGGAGAATAAAAGCGCCGGAGTTTCCTGACCCCCTCTGCCCGCAAACGCTCCCCTCGAGAAAATAAATAAATAAAGATTTTTTTTTTTTTAAATTCAGGCGGTTGGTGCCCAAAGGAGGGAGGCTGGGAGTGTCAGGGCGTGAGTAAATGGAAAAGAGTTTTCTGTGTTTGATAGAAAACGAGGAGGGAGAGAAACCTCCCCGGGAGTGTTTGGAGCGAACTTCACTTCCTACAACGCTTTGCGGGAGGAGAAAGAGATTATTTTTATTTTTTATTTTTATTTTTTACTTTTATTTGTTTTTTTTTTATTGTTTTATTTTTATTTTTATTATTTTTATTTTATTTTTATTTTTATTTTTATTTTTTATTTTTATTATTTTTATTTTTTATTCATTTTATTTTTATTTTTATTATTTTTATTTTTATTTTTATTTTTATTCATTTCATTTTTATTTTTATTTTTATTTTCGGATTGAAAGCTCAGCATTTGCATCCCAACGCAGATATTTTTTTCCAAAAGTACAAACACAAAGGGGCTGCAACTTCAGAGGCGGGGGGGTCACTGCGCTCCGGGCGCGCAGCGCATCCGCTCCCGGCGCCGGGGAATTCCCCGAGCTGCCCGGGGCAAAGAGAGTTTCCCTTGGTGGCCCCGGTGTCCCGCCACGTCCACAGCAAATTTCTCTCCGTTTGGGGTGGTTTGGGGTTTGTTTGTTTGTTTGTTTGTTTTTTTAATTTTTTTAAATATATATATATATATAAAATATTTAAAAATTATGTTTATATATAATAAATATAAATAATATATATTTCTATTTATAAAAATATATATTCAAGATATCTTTTTATATATTATATATTTATATAAATATAGATAAAATTGATATATTTTATATATATTTTTATAT
The DNA here is from genome assembly GCA_017589585.1 of Phylloscopus whistleri. Lineage (NCBI taxonomy): Eukaryota > Metazoa > Chordata > Aves > Passeriformes > Phylloscopidae > Phylloscopus > Phylloscopus whistleri. The sequence continues at coordinate 128,692 of JADMLD010001742.1, read as the reverse complement.
ATTTAATATATATTAATATTTTTTATATATATATTTAATCCAATAAGATTTCACGGAACAGATTTTTTCCTTTTGAAAAATAAAAATACATTTAATTAATTTCATTAATTATTAAATTAATTTAATTAAATAATTAATTAAATCAATACATTTAATTTAAAATAAATTAAACACCCCCTAATCAGGGTTAATCATTTAATAATAATATATATAAAATATACAATTATTTAATAATAAAATAAAATTAAATTTAATTAATTTCATTAATTATTAAATTAATCTAATTAAATAATTAATTAAATCAATAAATTCAATTAAAAATAAATTAAACACCCCTGCACATCTCCTCCACATCTCCCAAGAGCTGCTGGATGCCCAGAGCTGCACAATATAAACGAATATCATAATAAATCAATATTTCATTTGAAAAATAAAAAATAATTAATCTAAAAATGAATTAATTAACGATTGTCATTCCTCCTGCCTGGCCCCCAAGGTATTCTGGCCCACCCTGTGCATGTGGGTGGCTCTCAGCTGTCCCTGGTAAACACTGGCAGCCTAAAAAAAATAAAAAATAAGGAAAAAAATTCCTCCTGTGTCTGTTTAGTTTGTTTTGATTGAATAGAAAATCAAGTGGTTTCAAAAGCCCGGTAGTGTTTTTTAAAATATCCCCCTGCCTCCCCACCAAAGGGTTTTAAGGATTAATCCCTCTGAGAAGCTGAATAAAACCTTCCTAGTTACTGACTAGACAATTAAATGCATTAAATATCTCTTAAATAATACAATTAAATATATGGTCCTGCCAAGAAATGATCTCCTTCTGAAACAAAATAAAAAATTAATTTTTAATTGCAATTCTTCAATGCCAGAAGGTCAAAATGTGCCGGCCTGGTCTGGAGAAATTCCACCCCCAAACCCAGGGGGCTCTGTGGGTGCTGGTGGCAACACCCGGGGCTGAAGCTGCTGCATTTGATATTTACAGTTAAACTTCACCAAAACTGACCCAAATCAGTGGCCCGAAATGGACAAACCAGGTCATTTCCCCAGTTAATTAATTTCCCCAGTTAATTAATTTCCCCAGTTAATTTCACCCCATTTTCTCATCCTTCTATGAGGAGTCACACCTTGAGCTGCACCTGGTTCAACCTGCACAAAACCCTGGCTCCTTTTCTGTCTCTTTTGCTGTGGCTTTGGATGTAAAATTCAGAACCAGAGCAGCAATTCCAGCTCAGCCCCAGCCCAGGTGAAGGTGACGTGGGGCCTGGTTTGGATCTGTGCTGGTTTGAGAGCAAAACCAGTGAGACTCCAGCCAGAGAGACAATTTAATAGGAGAAGAGAGGAAAAAAGGTAAAATAAAATAAATGGAATAACAAAACCTGACACCCTGTTGGTCAGGGGGTTGGGAGCAGCCCACAGTGAGTCCTCCTGGAGTGGCAGATGTGGTTCTGTTGGAGCAGAGATGATCCTGAGAGAAAAGGGTCCAGTGATGGTGAGAAGGGCCCAGGGATGGTGAGAAGGGTCCAGGGATGGTGAGAAGGGTCCAGGGATGGGGAGAAGGGCCCAGGGATGGTGAGAAGGGCCCAGGGATGGTGAGAAGGGCCCAGGGATGGGGAGAAGGGTCCAGGGATGGGGAGAAGGGTCCAGGGATGGGGAGAAGGGCCCAGGGATGGGGAGAAGGGCCCAGGGATGGGGAGAAGGGTCCAGGGATGGGGAGAAGGGTCCAGGGATGGGGAGAAGGGTCCAGGGATGGGGAGAAGGGTCCAGGGATGGGGAGAAGGGCCCAGGGATGGTGAGAAGGGCCCAGGGATGGGGAGAAGGGCCCAGTCTCCCTCCAGGAATCCAGTGGAACCAGATCCCTGGTGTTCCTGAGTCTCAGTTTTTATCCAGGCAGGAATGGTTGGCTCCCCCCACTGGGTGCAGCATCTCCCATGGGATGATGGAATGTGGATGTGCTATTTTGGGGAGGGTAAGTTTTTTGGAATTTGTGCTTTTAGGGGTGTCTTTATGGTCCATTAGCAAAAGAGATAACAAACACTGCCCTACCTGGTGTTAACAGCTGGCCCATTATCAGAAGGCACCGCCCCCCTCCCTCCAGAGTTACAAGAGATAAAGAAGAACAGCCCCCCAGCTGCTTTCAGCAAATGAAAATAGAATACACATTTTCGGTTCCACAACCCAAGACAGCCTCCCAGTCAGAAATACAATCTACTAGGGGAAAAGAGAAAAATAAAATAAAAGTAAAGCAATAGCACAAGGTGACCCCCTGTAGGCTGGGTGCTGGCACAGCCCAGCTGAGGGCTCTGGTTGCAGCAGTGACCCCACAGAAAGCTCCGGCAGCTCCTGCCCCCTGGGAATCCCCAAAGCCCAGGTGAGATCCAGGTGGGAACGCTTGGCTCCTCCCCCTGGGCGGGGCCTCCACAGGGGGCTGACGTCATTGTGTGAGTCACGTGATGGGTCCTGGGTAGGCCAGGAGAGAGAGGGGGAGGGGTGACCTGTGAGTGATGGGGGAGGGGTCACCTGTCAGTCCCAGAGGGAATCACCTGTCTGTCACCTGTCAATCCCCTGTCAGTTCCCTGTCAGTCCCCTGTCAGCCACCCGTCAGCCACCCGTCAGTCACCTGTCAGTCACCTGTCAGTCACCTGTCAGCCACCCGTCAGTCACCTGTCAGTCACCTGTCAGTCCCCTGTCAGTCACCTGTCAGCCATCCGTCAGTCACCCGTCAGTCACCTGTCAGTCACCTGTCACTCACCTGTCACTCACCTGTCACTCACCTGTCACTCACCTGTCAGCCACCTGTCTGTCACCTGTCAGTCCCAGAAGGAGTCCCCTGTCACTCACCTGTCACTCACCTGTCAGTCCCCTGTCACTCACCTGTAACTTACCTGTCAGTCACCTGTCAGTTCCCTGTCAGCCACCTGTCAGCCACCCGTCAGTCCCCTGTCACTCACCTGTCAGTCCCAGAAGGAGTCACCTGTCAGTCCCCTGTCCGTCCCAGAGGGAATCACCTGTCAGTCCCCTGTCACTCACCTGTCACTCACCTGTCAGTCACCTGTCACTCACCTGTCAGTCCCAGAAGGAGTCACCTGTCAGTCCCCTGTCCGTCCCATAGGGAATCACCTGTCAGTCCCCTGTCACTCACCTGTCACTCACCTGTCACTCACCTGTCACTCACCTGTCAGCCCTGCAGAGGTGTTGATGATGCCCATGAAGAGCCCGCAGGGAGGGGCAGGGCACACCCGGCCCCACCCGGCCCAGCAGCTCCTGCAGCTGTGCTGGGTGGGATGCACACCTGGGGCACACCTGGCACTGCCACCTGGGACATTCATTAACCCTTGAGAGCCCTTGTCCCCTGTCACCTGGGAGCACTGACACCGCTGCCCAGGGGCTTTGGGCGCAGGCTGGGGGCGTGCCCAGCCCTCGAGGGGCTGTGAAATAAATAATGATTGAATAAATAAATAATGATTTCATAAATAAATAATGATTTAATGAATAAATAATGATTGAATAAATAAATAATGATTGAAACATCTGGAAATGGTGTTCAAACTCTTCAAGTCCCAGCACATTGCCACCCCCAGTGCCCCAGGCAGGGGCACCTGCGAGAGGTGAGGAACCAGGCAAGCCCTGAAGGAACCAGAGGAGCCCTGAAGGAACCAGAGGAGCCCTGAAGGAACCAGAGGAGCCCTGAAGGAACCAGAGGGGCCCTGAAGGAACCAGAGGGGCCCTGAAGGAACCAGAGAAGCCCTGAAGGAACCAGAGGAGCCCTGAAGGAACCAGGCAAGCCCTGAAGGAACCAGAGGGGCCCTGAAGGAACCAGGCAAGCCCTGAAGGAACCAGAGGAGCCCTGAAGGAACCAGAGGGGCCCTGAAGGAACCAGAGGGGCCCTGAAGGAACCAGAGAAGCCCTGAAGGAACCAGAGGAGCCCTGAAGGAACCAGAGAAATCCTGAAGGAACCAGGCAAGCCCTGAAGGAACCAGAGAAGCCCTGAAGGAACCAGGCAAGCCCTGAAGGAACCAGAGGAGCCCTGAAGGAACCAGGCAAGCCCTGAAGGAACCAGAGGAGCCCTGAAGGAACCAGGCAAGCCCTGAAGGAACCAGAGGGGCCCTGAAGGAACCAGAGAAGCCCTGAAGGAACCAGAGGGGCCCTGAAGGAACCAGAGGAGCCCTGAAGGAACCAGAGGAGCCCTGAAGGAACCAGAGGGGCCCTGAAGGAACCAGAGAAGCTCTGTCTGAAAGGTGAGGAACCAGAGAAGCCCTGTGTGTGTCTGTGAGGGGTGAGGAACCAGAGGAGCCCTGAAGGAACCAAACAAGCCCTGAAGGAAGCAGACAAGCCCTGTCTGAGAGCTGAGGAAGCAGACAAGCCCTGAAGGAACCAAACAAGTCCTGAAGGAACCAGACAAGTCCTGAAGGAAGCAGACAATCCCTGTCTGAGAGCTGAGGAAGCAGACAAGCCCCGTGTGTGCCTGCAGGAAGCAGAGGAGCCTCTCCCAGGAAGGCAGCAGGCACCAGGAGAGATGTTCTGTGCTGCATCACGAAGTCTCAGTGGGAGGGAGAGGCTCTGTTGTCCCCAGGAAAGCTGTGCCTGACACGCTCAGCTTTTGGATCTGCTGCCATACCCCAAAGTTGTGTCCTGGGCGGCGAGGGGGCTCTCCCTCCTGGTGACCCTGAGAGGCAGAAGGGGTGTCTGTATTCCCTGAGATGGAAAAGGTGGATTCACCCCAGGATGAGGAGGGAAAGCTGCCATCCTGGTACCTGTGTGTGCTGCTGCTCCCCAGGCCCGGGGAGGGGAGGTGTGGGACCCTGCACATCTCCTCTACATCTCCCAAGCTGCTGGACCCCCCGAGCTGCACAAACCCATGTGGGGAGTCACTGGGAGAGTGAATTGGTCTAAAACTCCTCAGGTCTCAACTCCTGAACGTTAGGAAGGAATTCCTGAGTTCGGGATGTGGCTGGTACAGCTCAGGGGCTTCCTGTGAATGAGGAAAACCTGGCAAAGCTCTCATCTGCCTTTCCAGGAAACAACAATGTTCTCAAGGTTCAGTGAAATCCCCAAATCCCTGGGGCTGGCAAAGCCCTCCCAGCCCAGGCAGTGCCAGCTGTGCCCACCCTGTCCCCAGCCCAGAGCTCTGAGTGCCACCTCCAGGTGACACCTCCAGGGCTGGGCACTGCAAAGCTCCCTGGGCAGTTCCAAGGCCTGAGCTCCCTTTCCATGGGGAAATTCCTGCTGCTGGCCCAGCTGAGCCTCCCCTGGCCCAGCCTGAGGCCGTTCCCTCTCCTCCTGTCCCTGTGCCCTGGCAGCAGAGCCCGACCTCCCCGGCTGTCCCCTCCTGGCAGGAGCTGTGCAGAGCCACCAGGGCCCCCTGAGCCTCCTTTGCTCCAGGCTCAGCCCCTTCCCAGCTCCCTCAGCCCCTCCTGGGCCTCCAGCCCCTTCCCAGCTCCCTGCCCTGCCCTGGACACGCTGCAGCCCCTCCAGGGCTCTCTTGCCCAGAACTGGACACAGCCCTGGAGGTGTCACACAGTCCCTGCCCTTGGGGACAGTCCCTGCCCTGGGGCTGGCACAGCCCAGGCACCATCAGTCTCCTGCCCACCTTGGAGTCCCAGCAGTTCTGGGCAGAGGCAGCACAGAGGGCAGAGGCTCCCCATGGCCTTGCAGAGCACTTTGGGATCACCCACCCTGCAGATGGGGACTGCAGTGGCAGCAGTGACCCCTCTGGGGACAGCCAGAGTCCCTGGGCCACTCCAGCTGCTGTTCCAGGGCCCATCCCACGTTGGAGAAGCGACCTCGTGTCCCTGGTGTCCAGGGAGCTCCCCCAGCCCCGACTGCCCACCACCTTTTAACAATGCTGCAAAGGTCAGATTGATTTTCCAGGCTCTAATCACACGGAATATTTTGCCCATTATGGAGCAGGGAGTTTGAGAGCCTGGGCTGCTGATTTAATTTCAGCAGGCAGACAATTCCCAGCAGAGCTGTGAAACTCGATCTGTGTCATCTCGGAGCCACACAGCCCCTCCCAGCCCGGGGCTGCCTCACTCCGGGGCTGGTGGCTCTGGCTCCAGACTGGGACTGGCAAAGCTCAGCTCAGGGCCAGGCTGGGAGCAAACCCAGGGCTGGCTTCAAACCCTGGGTAGTTTTCTCACTGACTTGTTTGGCTGGAAAAAAACCTCAGAACCCACCCAGAGCCACCCCAGCCATGGCAGGGACACCTCCCACTGTCCCAGGCTGCTCCCAGCCCCAGTGTCCAGCCTGGCCTTGGGCACTGCCAGGGATCCAGGGGCAGCCACAGCTGCTCTGGGCACCCTGTGCCAGGGCCTGCCCACCCTGCCAGGGAACAATTCCTGATTCCCAAGATCCCAGCCAGCCCTGCCCTCTGGCACTGGGGACAAATCCTGGAAATGTGGTGATGCCAGAGCTGCAGAACACCTCAGCTGCTGTTGGCGTTGGTGGGGGTGATTTGAGCACAGGAAATGCCAAAATACTCCAAAACCACAAAGCCCCTGGATGTTTCCTACTTTTGCCTGTGGCCCCAGGCCTCAGCTCACTCCAGCAGCAGCTCCCCTGTCCCTCCAGCTGGTGTGGAAGGAATTTTGTGGGGAATTATGGAGGGTAAACCTTTGTGCCAGCAGGCAGCTCTTGGGAGCCCATTCCAGGGCCAGGGAAGTGCCAAGGAGCACGGAGGGGACTTCCCTGCAGCTCCAGAGGGTGCTCAGAGGGGTCTCCTGCCTGGGAATGCCCTTCCCCTTCTGAGCCTTTGGCTTTTCTCTGGGAGTGTTGGGTTCTCAGCCTCTGCTTTGCCCCCAGGTCGCCTTGGCACTGCCCTGCCCTGCACCAGCACAACACAAAGGAACGACACCCACACACTGAGATGTCCAAGGTAAAAAAGGGGCAGTTTAATTACAGACTTCAATATTTATAGAATTCTAGCAGTGACCGTGGGTTGGAGGATGAAATTGTCCTCTCCAACCACACTGGGCAACCCAACAGTCCATCAGCAGTCTCCTCCTCATGAGAATAATGCGAACATGGTTAGATGGTTACAATAACCAGAAAAGTTGTTGATTTAAAATGGTGTCTGACTCCATTGCAAAAGGCAAACACAGAAGGCTGAAATAGAACTTTAGAGAAACCGGAGGAAAACAGCAAAAACCCAGAAAACACTGTCCCACACAACACAAAGAAATGACACCCACACGTTGAGATGTCCAAGGCAGAAAAGGGGCAGTTTATTTACAAACTTCAATATTTATAAAATTCCAGCAGTGACCATGGATTGGAGGAAGAAAATCTTCCTCTCCAACCACACTGGGCAACCCAACAGTCCATCAATTCTCTCCTCCTGATGAGAAGAATGCAAACATGGTTAGATAGTTACAATAACAAGAGAAGTTGTTGATGTAAAATCGTGTCTGACTCCATTGCAAAAGGCAAACACAGAAGGCTGAAATAGAACTTTAGAAAAACCTCTTAAAGAGACAGAGGAGAACAGCAAAAAACCCAGACAACAGGAGGTGGGTGGTTTTCTGTGTGTGCAGTCAGTGTGGAGACACTGGGAGATGGGTGGTTTTCCCCTGGAGAAGATAACCAGTGCTGGAGTGATGCTCTGTTCCTCAGTGCAGCTGCCCTGCCCCGTTCTGTTCCATGTGGAGGAAGGGGCTGCTGACCCCCTGTTCCCCCTCCCCTGGCCCCGCTCTGGAGCCGTGCCCCCTTCATCCAGCCCCTGCCCTGTGCCCGCTGCCCCATGCCCGGGTGTGGTAGGGTGACTTTATGCTGCTTGTACCCCCAGTCCTCTGCTCTGGTTGTGCTGTACATTCAGTTCTGTACCTTTCAAATGGTTCTGGGAGCGCAGGGGGAGAAAGAAGCAGCACAGTTTGTTTTGAGAAAACTGCCTGACTCCCATAGGGCCTGGCTGCGGCCTTGGGCTGAGGCACGGGCAGCGCTGGGACAGAGATCTCCTGTGCTCTGAGTCAGTTTGAGCTGCCCGAGGCAGAGAAGTTCCCTGGAATGTTTTATCCTTTTCCTTGGGACTGTTTAACTCTGCTCTGGGCTGACAAACCCAGAGGGGCAGCGAGGGCTGGCACCTGCGGCCTGCGGGGCTGGTGAGAGACTGAGTGAGCTGAGCTACACCCAGGGCAGGGACTGCCTCAGTTTGCCATCTCTTTTTGGAGCGAGGAGAAGTTTTATTGTTTCATATTATTCATTCTTTGCATTTGTGGGCACTTTGTTTGTTAAATAAATAGTTTTTCCCACTTTTCTCCAAGGAAGTTATTCTCCCGGACCAGCTGTGGGGAGGGGCCCTTTGGGTTTGCTTTCCAGAGGAACCCCTTTGGAGGTTTCCTCCCAAATTTGCCCTAAACCAGGACAGTTTGCCATCTCTCTTCGGAGCAGGCAGAGGTTTTATTGTTTCATATTATTCACTCTTTGCATTTGTGGGCATTTTGTTTGTTAAATAAATAGTTTTTCCCACTTTTCTCCGAGGAAGTTCTTTTTTCCCGGCCTGGCTGGGGGGAGGGGCCGTTTGGGTTTGCTTTTCCAGACGAACCCCTTCGGAGGTTTCCTCCCAATTTTGCCCTAAACCAGGACACCGTGTTTTCCCTGCTCCCAGCCCTGCAGGCTGGAGCTGGAGCAGCTCAGGCTGTGGAAATCTGGCGGCGCCGGCGCCGTTGGGCCCTTTCAGCCCGGCCCTCAGCTGTGCTCATTTTTTGTCACCATATTGGGGCAAGCCGGGCTGTTTTGTCACTCCACGCTAATCTGACATCTGATGTCTGCCTCGCATCATTGTCTGGGGCACAGCTGGACCCAGCCCAGCAACACCCACCGCACTCGCACCCTTTAATTCTCATTTTCCAGCGCTCGGGGCCCTGTGTGTGGGAGGCCGAAGGGGCTGGGGAAAATCAATTATTGCTGCAACAGCCCCTGGCACCCGCTGTGCACGGGCAGGGACAAGGGGGAGCGGTGTGGGGACGGTGCTGCTGCCCCTGGGCACACGGGGGGGGTGGGTTTGACCAGTTAAACCAGTGAGTTAAACTGGGGGAGCAGTGCTTTAGTGGCTCCCAAAATGTTGTGGCAGCGTGGCTTGTACAGCCTGCTCACAGCTGCTGCCTCACCTGGCTGGGGGCAGCCTCCAGAGCAGCTTTTAGTTCTACTCCTTTTGGTTCTGTTTCTTTTAGTTCTGCCCCTTTTTAGTTCTGCTCCTTTTGGTTCTGCCCCTTTTGGTTCTGCCCCTTTTCGTTCTGGTCCTTTTAGTTTTACCCCCTTTGGTTCTGCCCCTTTTGGTTCTGCTCATTTTGGTTCTGCCGCTTTTAGTTCTGCCCCTTCTAGTTCTGCCCCTTTTAGTTCTACTCCTTTTGGTTCTGCCCCTTTTGGTTCTGCCCCTTTTGGTTCTGCCCCTTTTGGTTCAGCTCCTTTTGGTTCTGCTCCTTTTAATTCTGCCCCTTTTAGTTCTGCCCCTTTTAGTTTTACCCCTTTTGGTTCTGCCCTTTTTAGTTTTGCCCCTTTTAGTTCTGCCCCTTTTAGTTCTGCTCCTTTTTAGTTCTGCTCCTTTTGGTTCTACTCCTTTTAGTTCTGCCCCTCTTAGTTCTGTTTCTTTTAGTTCTGCCCCTTCTAGTTCTGCCCCTTTTTGGTTCTGCCCCTTTTGGTTTTACCCCCTTTGGTTCTGCCCCTTTTAGTTCTGTTCCTTTTAGTTTTACCTCTTTTTCACTCCTGTTTCCCTCCCGGTCTCCCCCCGCCGTGGCTGCCCCGGCCCCGCCGGCTGGATGATCCCGGTTATTAGCGGGGATCTCCAGTCGGATCTTTAAGGGAAGGCAGCGAGGTGTCACTTGTTAACTTAACACAGCTCTGCAGCGGGGCTGAGAGCTCGGGTCGTGACCTTATAATGGCCAACCAGCCTATTAGTTTAGCAAAGCCCGGGCTCAAATGTCATTTCAGCACCCGCCGGATGCTTGAATTTATTACCCGGGAAGCTCCCGACTTGAAAACGATAGGGTTTCTGCTCCAGCAGCTGCTGGAAGTGCCCCTTTTTCAAAATAATAGCGACAAATCCGCACTTTCAAAGTTCTTAACTGGTGGGGTGACCTGTGGTGAACGAGGAGGCCGAGCAGGTAGAGCAGATCACGGAACCTGCAGCCTCCAGGAGAAGCAGGGGTGGGGGGAAAGGCAGGATAAAGGCAAAAAAAAAAAAATGCCAATCAAATTGAAATGATGAGCCCATTAAAGAATGGTTTTCATTCGGGCCTCACCTTCCACAGCGTTCACGTTTTTGTGGTTAAAAAACCCACAGCAAACAAACTCTGCCCCTGCCTCGCCCTCTCCTCCCGCCCGTTATTAATTCCTGATATTTTGTGATCATTTTAGTCGAGGGGGAAAAGAGGGGAAAAAAAAAAAAAAAAAGAGAGAGAGAGAGAGAGAGGAAAAAACCCGACCAAAAAAATCTCGCTGCATTCAGTCCCCTGAGAATGTTGGGTCGAGTTTTTTGATCCCTGTTGCTCATTGATTTGAGGGCTGATGTAGTGCAAGGGGTCCCTATTAGTGGCGTCTGTCACTGCTGTAATGTTTTTGTTATTTTTCCTCATTTGTTCGCTCTGACATCATGTCATTACAGAATGGTGCTGTTCAGGCCCTGCCTTGGCTGTTCGTTAGCGTGTGTTTAATGAGCAGCTTAATTGAGCTGTCTACTAGGCCACCTGTCACCCTCCGGACTTATTAACATACTAATGGCCTGACATTGTCCTCGCTGACAGGCAACAGGGTTTACTGATTTGATGTCTGGACATGGGGATTTTATGCAGGAATGAGAGAGGATATTGGGAAGGAGGTTTAAAAACGCAAATTAACTCTTTGGTATCTCCGTATTTATGGCTGGCTCGGAAAAAAAAAAAAAAAAAAAAAAAAAAGTTCAACACAAAGTAGCCGGAGGGGGGGAGAGCTGCCCTGCTTAGCCAGAGCCACTTTGTCATCGCTGGCAGCACGTTTGTGCAGGGGGAAAATCTGCTTGGGGTAAGAGGAGCGGGCTTTACTTCTATTACAGTATTATTGTTGGGGCTGCTTCAAAGGAGAAATCTCCTTAAGCCCACAGGAAAGTTTTGTGACTGGGCTTTTCTCCACTGTGGCTAAACAAGTGAAAGGCACGAAAATTTCCAGCGAGGGGATTTAAGTGCACGGCATTGTCGCCACCTTTTAAAGGCAGATGAGGACATTCATCGCCGGGGAACACTGGGCCGGGCTCTGAAGGTTCAAAGGAGTGCCTTAAGTGCAGGCAAGCTTGACAAAAACGCTTGTTTTGCTTTGCCGGCCCCTGGTTGTTGTTGTTGTTGTTGTTGTTGTTGTTGTTGGGTGGGTTCTCCCCCGACCTTCTGTCACGGCTCTGCAGCAGATCCCACAGCCAGATGGGGCCGGCCCTAAGCCCAGCCCAGCGCTGAACCCACCTGGTGGGCAGGGTTGGGGTTTGGCTGCTGGGGTTTGCTCTGCCTGCAGGGAAGGTTTGGGCTGGGAGTTGCAGAAACCAGGGGGGACAGAGCTCCTGGGGTGAGGAGCAGTTTGGGGAGGAGCACCAGGACCTCGCCCAGGAGCCTGAGCAGCCACCAGGACACACCCAGGTGTCGCTTTCGACATAAAGAACTCACACCCACACCTTGAAATGTCCCAGGCAGAAAAGAGAAAGCTTTATTTACAGATTCAACATTTATAGAACTCCAGCAGTGACCGTGGATTGGAGGAAGAAAATCTTCCTCTCCAACCACACTGGGCAACCCAACAGTCCATCAGCAGTCTGCTCCTTATGAAAAGAATGTAAACATCTCTAGATTTTACAATAACAAATGGCTGGTTTATATGAAAGTGTATCTGACTCCAAAAACACAGAAGGCTAAAAATGAGACTTTTACAAACTCCTTAAAGGGGACAGAGGAGAACGGCAAAAACCCAGACAACACCCAGGGGGGTGACACAGTGACCAAGGAGGGCACCGAGGTACCAAAGGGGAGCCAGGTGCCCACAGACAGAGAATCAGTCACATTTAATGATAATCAGTCCTTCACAGGAGGAAAACGAGACAGAATTGTGAGAGAATCCAATAATCACACAGAGAACTGTTCCACAATGAACCACTGGTACCTCCTGGCTCCTGGGAGGGTTTTGTTCTCTCAGGAGGTTCAAGGTTCAGAGTTTCAGGCAGAAAAGCTCCCAAAGCTCATCAAGTTTCTCCTGCGGGCTTTGTTAATTTGTTTGCTCCTCAGGTGATGGCAGGAGCTGGGTGAACCCTTGGGGCTGGAGCCCTGGGCAGTGAGGATCCCAGGCACTGAGCCCCCAGCAAACCCTGCATCCCACCTGAGGCCCTGGAGAAGGCTCCCAAAATTGAGTGCCAGCACTGGGATTGTGGGGCTGGGCTTGGGATGGGAGTGTGTGACAGCACAGGGGCCAAACTCCGAGCTGGAGGGTTTAGAATGCAGGAATGGAGAGAAAGCAGGGTGGAGGGCTCAGGGCAGAGGCTGAGCCCTTCTTTTTCACCTTCTTCTCCAGGGGCTGGGTGGGGTTTGGTGATTGGAGAGAAAAGTGGCACTGCGGGCCAGGGGTGGGTGGGGATTGGGGGAAAAGGAAAAATAATTGAGGGGTCATTTCTGAATTGGGCAGTTTGTGCTTAAAAGCACAATCTTGGAGAGAGATCTTGGAGAGAGAGATGATGGATTTTTGATGAGAGAGAGATGAGGGATTTTTAGTTTGTTAGCAGAAGTGCTGTAGCACCCACAGCCTGTGAGACTGTAATGTAAATAAGAATTAATAAACACCTCAGTCCAAACAAGAAACACCATCTTGTGCATTTAATCCCAGCCCTGGCAAAAAAAGAAGATAAAACCCAACACCTCCCACCTGGGCACTCCTGTGTTTGCTCCTGTGCCTTGTTCTGGTGGTAGCAGGGCCAGGCAGGGCAGCCCCGCTGTGTCCCTCACCTCCCTCACCTGAGCTCGGACTCCTTTTAAGGCTTTGTCCCCCTCAGGGGTTGTCCCATCCCCAGCTGTCCCCTCCCTGCCCCTGTGTGCTTCCCTGGCCCACTGGAGGTGGCAGCAGGGCTGTCCCAGCCTGGGAGTGCAGGGCATTCCTTTGGATACCCTGGACAGTCAGAGACCTGAGCAACAGGGTGGGAAACCTGTACAGGGGGGTCTGGGGTCTGTACAGGGGTCTGGGGTCTGTACAGGAGTCTGGGGTCTGTACAGGGGGGCTGGGGTCTGTACAGGGGGTCTGGGGTCTGTACAGGGGGGTCTGGGATCTGTACAGGGGGGTCTGGGGTCTGTACAGGGGGGCTGGGGTCTGTGCAGGGGTCTGGGATCTGTACTGGGGGGTCTGGGGTCTGTACAGGGGGCTGGGATCTGTACTGGGGGGCCTGGAGTCTGTACAGGGGGGCTGGGATCTGTGCAGGGGTCTGGGATCTGTGCAGGGGTCTGGGATCTGTACAGGGGGGTCTGGGGTCTGTACAGGGGGGTTGCAGACCCTGGCACAGAGCCCAGGAAGGGAAGGGCTTTGACTTTAGTCCATGGGAGAGACTTCCAACACTGGGAGAGGAATTACAAACCACAAAGGTGTGACAGAGAAGAGTGTCGTTTTCACATTTGGGTTTCTAGAATAGGGGTGAGTGGGGACAAGATGGAGGATTCTGGGCAGTGCCCTGGGGTCTTCTCCTTCTTCTTCTTCTTCTTCTTCTTCTTCTTCTTCTTCTTCTTCTTCTTCTTCTTCTTCTTCTTCTTCTTCTTCTTCTTCTTCTTCTTCTTCTTCTTCTTCTTCTTCTTCTTCTTCTTCTTCTTCTTCTTCTTCTTCTTCTTCTTCCTCTCCTTCTTCTTCCTCTTCTTCCTCTCCTTCTTCTTCCTCGTCTCCATCTTCTGCTCTGACTGTGGCACAAAGGAGCTTTAGAGGGATTGGATCAGAGTAGAAATGACCTGTTTAGTATAGACTGTAGATATTGGTGTGTGATTGTAAATAACAGATATGTAATAATTGGTGTAAGAGATGATGAGCCTCCATCAGAAGAGGAGTCTTCACTTGATGCCTGAGCTGCAGAGACCTTGGCTGGGCACAGAGCAAAAAGAAAAGATCAGAAATAATAAACAACATGAGAAACCGTGAAAACTGAACATCTGAAGACTCCATTTTGTTCTTGCATGTGGCCTGGGGTTTTTCAGAGGGCAAAGACTCTAAAGCACCCGAATCTCAGGAAAGCAGCCAAACCCGAGACCAGCTGAGGCCCTGTGCTGCCGCTGGCTGCAGGTGGAACATCCCCCATTCCCAACAATCTGCACGGGAATCTCCCACAGGAGCCCTCCTGCTCCTCCTCTCCCAGCAGCAGCTGCTGCTCCACAGGGACACCCCCTGGGAGGGTGGGAACCTTTTCCAAAGGGTAACTCGATTCCCCCTTGTCCTGCAGAACAGGCCGGGCCACCCCCGAGGTCAGGCCGGGTCTCCTCTCTGCTCTGAACTTTGCCTGGGTCACCATTTGGGTTTGGCTGTGGGTGCACCCCACGCTGACCCTGCCAAGGGGGCAGAGCTGGGAGTGCCCCTGCAGCCCCTGACAGGGCCTGTCCTGCCCCAGGGGTGGCACTGAGGGCAGCAGATGTCGGGGGCAGCCGGGGCAGATGGCCCCGAGCCCCGTCCTGCCCCCAGGGCCACAGCAGGAGCCACCAGGGCTCAAAACTCCTCTCAGGGAATGACCAGGCTGATATTGCTGCTCCAGTTCCAGGGAGGAGGAGCAGGCAGGCTCCACCGTGTCTGGGTGGCACTGGGAAGGAAGGAAATGGCAGCAATCTGTGAATTCCCCATGCCCAGAGCACCGAGTGCCACCTCCAGGTGACACCTCCAGGGCTGGGCACTGCAAAGCTCCCTGGGCAGTTCCAAGGCCTGAGCTCCCTTTCCATGGGGAAATTCCTGCTGCTGGCCCAGCTGAGCCTCCCCTGGCCCAGCCTGAGGCCGTTCCCTCTCCTCCTGTCCCTGTGCCCTGGCAGCAGAGCCCGACCCCCCCGGCTGTCCCCTCCTGGCAGGAGCTGTGCAGAGCCACCAGGGCCCCCCTGAGCCTCCTTTGCTCCAGGCTCAGCCCCTTCCCAGCTCCCTCAGCCCAAACTGGGGCTCCAGCCCCTTCCCAGCTCCCTGCCCTGCCCTGGACACGCTGCAGCCCCTCCAGGGCTCTCTTGCCCAGAACTGGACACGGTTTGCAGTGAGTTTAAGTACACAGCCCATGTGCAGTGTTAAAAAAAGCTGTGTAATGAGTAATATTTCATCGTTTTGCAGAAGTTCCTTTCAGGTCCTTGCAAACAATATCTCTACAAAACAAAACAAAAAAACCCCCCTCATTTCCTAAAAAACTGATAGAATATTATCTTTAAATAATAAAACTAACTAAAATTACAACTTTTGTCTTTTTATGTTAAGTGTAAAAAAGTAAATGCTTGCAGAAAGGAAAAAAATGTTTTAAAAGTTTCATTTGTTTTTTTTTCTTTCCTTTTTTCTTATTTTTATCCTTTCAGCACGTATAAATAAACTATCTTTGGCATTTAAAAAACAAGCCTATTTTACTCTTTATGCTCTCCTAGCCACATAAATGATAATAGATAATAATAAATAATTTATTTATAATTAAATTATAAATATTTTATCATTTATAAAATATAATAAATAATAAATAATAATAAATAATAATAAATAATAAATAATAATAAAAATTAATAAACCCATCCCAGTTCCCAGAGCACTGCTGCAGCCCCTGCTCTCTGCAGGAACAGTTCAGTCCTGGGGGCAGAGCTGAGCTGGGCTCTTCCCTGCTCACCCTGGACCTGCCCGTGGCCACACTCCAAGCACAGATCTGGAATTTATTGATTTGAGGCCCAAAAAAGCCAAATGTGCTTTGATTTCAGGTGAAAACACCAGGCTGGCACTGCTGGTGTTTGCTGAGCCTGACAGGAAGCCAAGCCCCCTTCAAAAATTCCTTTTCTTGACATTTTTGACCCAATTTTGCTGTTCCTTTGAATGAAACATTGCAGTTTGTGGAAAGGATTTTGCCCATTTGGTTGAATATTTGATGCAGATCCTTTGTTAGAAACTGGAGATCTCCTGAAGACTTTTGGCCCCAGTAGTTCTTTATTTTGTTTTGGTCTCTAGTTCTCCCCAGGTGATCACTCCCAATAAAAGCCACCCTGACACTGGATAATGCTGATTATCCCAGGGCTGTCCTGGTTAAAAGGAAAAACCTCCAGTGCTTCTGGAGGATTCCCTCCCCTGCTGAGTGTCCTGGGGTGAGGGTACGATGTGTCCCCAATCGTCTGTTGGGCTTGTGTTGGATATTGTACTCTTTAATTTGGATATTGTTGGATATTGTTGGATATTGTGCCTTTAATTTGGACCTGAGAGTGAAGCAGGGAGAAAAAATGCAGAGTTTGTTTTTGGAAACCTCTTGGACTGGTCTTGAAGAGTGGGAGTCACCAGATACAGACAGCAAGGGGTTTTTTGTTGTTTTTTTTTTGGCACTCACTTTCACTTCGCTTTGCTTTGTAGCTACTTAGCGTAGCTTAGGGCTGAGCAGCTTCAGATTTCTTTTTTTCCTTTTTTTCTTTTTTTTTCCCTTTTTTTCCTTTTTTTCTGCCTGTTTTTGGACTGCTCAAACCTCCCCAAACCGAAGACCCAGGGGGGTTTGCACCGGACCCACCAAGATCTTTCCAGTGCCACAACTTTTTCCCAGCGAGGAAGAGCTGAGACCAGAAACCATCCACAGGAGGGACTTTGTTTTCCCTAATTTGTCATCTGGTATTGTTCAATTCATTGTGCTGGGGGAGTGTTTTTGCCACTTTAATAAACAGGTTTTTCTTTCCACTTTCTCTCTGAGGAGGTTTTCTCCCGGACCGGTTGAGGGGAGGGGAGGGAGGGTCTCCCTAGGAGTTCCCCTCCCAAATTTGCCTTAAACCACTACACTGAGCCAGCCTGGGAAGAGGCTCTGGTGCTGGAACTCTGGGCTTCACCAGAGGATAAAACCAGCAAATCCAGGGGTGTGAGGGGAGCACAGGCACAGCCAGACCCAGGGGGGCTGAGGGGATGTCCTGGTTTGGGAAGACAGCTGTTCTCAACATGAAATAGAATAGAAATTTTTGGTTCCATAACCCAAGATAGAGGAGTACAGGAGAGATGTGGGACAACAGGCAGACTCTTCAGAAAATGCTGTTTATTTATTTATTAAATGCAGAGATGATGTTACAGCACTCCTGGGTCGGAGTGACAGAGCCAAACCTAAAGCTGCCAGCATCAGCTTAAAGGCAAAACCTGAAGCCCCTTTAATTCTGGTTACAATGCATTATATCATTTTCCTTACTGAGCATTTTAACACATAATAACCAATCAACACCTTTCCATTTACCCACAGCCCATCACAACTGTTATCATTGCCATATTATGGTTGGTCCCATCCAGTCACGTCGAGTCAGGGTGTTACATTTGAAGCTTAAAGGTGTTTTGCAGTGGAAATTTCTTAGACCTTCTTTTCTATCTGGTAAAAACGTGTTTTTGTTTGCCTGTGGTTTCTCTCTTTACTTGGCAAAAACGTGTTTTTGTTTGTAGATGAGTTATCCTTTGTTCTGAGCCATGAAAGTTCCCTTCCAGCTCATCCTGACCTCTGTTCAGTACCAGCCACCTCAGCAATCCCTGACTTAAACATTCTTTATTCTTCTGTGTGGAAACCTGCTCCCATCTCTGTTGGGGAAGATGAAAAAGGAAAGCCTTATAAACATGACTGCTCAGGTTTGAGAATATGAAACCTATCAGTGAAACAGAATTGAAAGCAAGTTTCGATGTCTAAAGCCTCAGTTACTGGACAACTGGAGAACAACAGTGTGGCTGCTGAAGGTAATTAATCCCCTTTTGATTAAACAATGCCCTTCTCCTCACCAAGAGCCCAAGGGTCAGAGCAGACCCCACCAGCTTGGCAGGAGGGGTCCAAAGAGTCGTTTTTAGGGTTTAAAATATAACACAGCGTGGTCATGGAATGATTCTTACAGGCTGTGTGTGAATGCTGTAGGGTTTGTGTCTTGTACTGGATTGGTTGGTGTCAGTTAGAATGTTCAGTAGAGAAGAAGATTTAATGGATTGGAATGGGAACTTCGCTCTCTTACTTCTCTTCAGCTCCTCTCTTACTCCTCTTACCTCTCTTACTGCTCTTACTTTGCTCTCTTGCTCTTCTCTCTCTCTCTCTGCTCTGAGCTGGCAGCTCCCAGCAGGGCCCCTTCCCCCAGGCCCTGTGCAATAAATAAACCCCGACTCCAAGAGCAGCCTGGACTCCAGAGATCTCTCATCTCCGTCCTCCCCGGTTCCCACACATCTCCATCCTGCTCTCAGGTTCCAGGTGCAGAGAGCTTTCTGCCAGGCACACACACCTGGGACAGGTTCCTGTCAAACCTCCATCCTTCCCAACAGGGAGCACATCCAGGGGAGTGAGGGGGGCACAGGTGTCACACACGACAAAAAGAAATGACACCCACACACTGAGATGTCCAAGGCAGAAAAGGGGCAGTTTATTCACAAATCTCGACATTTATAGAATTCCAGCAGTGACCATGGATTGGAGGAAGAAAATCTTCCTCTCCAACCACACTGGGCAACCCAACAGCCCATCAGCAGCCTGCTCCTGATGAGAAGAATGTAAACATGGTTAGATGGCTACAATAATAAGAAAGTTGTTTGTGTAAAATCGTGTCTGACTCCATTGCAAAAGGCAAACACAGAAGGCTGAAATAGAACTTCAGAAAAACTTCTGAAAGAGACAGAAGAGAACAGCAAAACCCCAGACAACAGACAGGCACAGCCAGATGAGGGACATGAGGGGAGCACAGACACAGCCAGGGGTGTGAGGGGAGCACAGGCAGATCCAGCTCTCCAAGGTCCATGTCTTGGTTTGCACAGACAGGTGTCTGCCGGGGCAAGCTGGAGTTTCCCTTGGAATGGACAATGCAAACCCCTCACCCCCTCCAAATTATAATTTGGCAGTTCAGGGCTTTCAGGCAAAGATTTGGGAATATGAATATCAGTTCTTTACTGGGAATATTAACAAATGTAGTAGTAAGACAAACAAACACCAATCCTAGAAACCCTGACAGAGTCAGAGCTCCAACCTGACACCCTGTTGGTCAGGGGGTTGGGAGCAGCCCACAGTGAGTCCTCCTGGAGTGGCAGATGTGGTTCTGTTGGGGCAGAGATGATCCTGAGGTCAGCTCCTTCCCTTTCCCTGGGGGCTGCAGGGGCAGGGACAGCGAAAATTGGGACAGGAGGGGATTTTCCTCAGGGATCCCCTTGCTGCTGGCAGGGGGTGAGGCTGAGGTGGAGATGGGGGTGGTGGAGGATCCTCCAGCACCTCAGGCTGAAGGGTGACTGATGCTGTTCAAGATCACAACACAGACTCTGAATCAGAAGGCTGGCAATTGATTCTGCTTATTTCTGGGAATTTTCTTCTTTTAATGCTGTTCTACAAAGAACAACCCAAGGGGTGGGAGAAAGACAAACTTCTTCAATCACATTGGTCAGAGCAGAGGGACAGCAAGGAGAAGTCCCTCCTAGGGAGAGGAATGTAAACAAAGGTCACAGTCAGGAAAACGTGTCTCTTGTTGGCAGAAAACTCTCTGGGCAAAGAGTTTCAGAGAAACCAAAACATCTCAGGCACCAACCAGGGCTCCAGGTGACCCCTCTGCAGTGAGATCAGAAGGGACATTAAATCCAGCAGGACGTGAGGCTCCAGCATTGGAGGGGCTGCCCAGGAGTGCCCATCCCTGGAGCTGTCACCTGGAGGTGGCACTCAGAGCTCTGGGCTGGGGACAAGGTGGGCACAGCTGGGACTGCCTGGGCTGGGACAGCTTTGCCAGCCCCAGGGGTTTGGGGATTCTGTAATGAGCTGGGAAGTGGCTGGAGCCCCAGTTTGGGCTGAGGGAGCTGGGAAGGGGCTGAGCCTGGAGAAAAGGAGGCTCAGGGGGGCCCTGGTGGCTCTGCACAGCTCCTGCCAGGAGGGGACAGCCGGGGGGGTCGGGCTCTGCTGCCAGGGCACAGGGACAGGAGGAGAGGGAACGGCCTCAGGCTGGGCCAGGGGAGGCTCAGCTGGGCCAGCAGCAGGAATTTCCCCATGGAAAGGGAGCTCAGGCCTTGGAACTGCCCAGGGAGCTTTGCAGTGCCCATCCCTGGAGGTGTCACCTGGAGGTGGCACTCAGAGCTCTGGGCTGGGGACAGGGTGGGCACAGCTGGGACTGCCTGGGCTGGGAGGGCTTTGTGGGGTTTGGGGATTCCTGTTTTGGTGCAGGACAAGCAGGGATGCACTCTGGATCTCCAGCCCCCGTGGGCAGGAGCAGGAGCAGCAATTCCCTGCTGCCCTGGGCTGGCAGGGCCAGGGAGCAGCTCCTGCCCCAGAGCAGCTCCTGCCCCAGAGCAGCTCCTGCCCCAGAGCAGCTCCGTGTCTCTCACTGGCCTCCCCTTCCCCTCTGCACGGCAGCAGCACCATTAGAGGAGCTCAGCCTTTGATGGGGAGTGCGAGCTGCACACGGGTCAGAGCTCATAATGAGATAAACTTTCACTTGAAACTCATTCTTGAGCTTATTACGCCGTAATAGCTTGGGGAAAATCACTTTCCACGGACACATTGCAGCCTCCGAGGTGCAGCTAAGCCAAAGAGGTGATTTTCCTCTTTCTTTCCAAATGCAGCAGCTTTAAAGGAGCTTTCATGGATTAGGAAAACATGTTTGGGGTAAAATCGTGCTACCCACGTCGAGGCTGCAGGCAATTAAATCCTGCCATTGAGATTACCAATTATTAGATTATAGATGGATTTTTGAAAGCTGCAGGCTGGGCTCTGCCCGTGTGACGAGGGGCTGTACCCAGAGAAGGGCGGGATGTGCAAAGAATCGTTAAATAACCGATAAATAGGCTTAAGGTCTTTAAACAGGCAGCCCAGGAGCTTAAGCAGTATGGTTTGGATCATCGAAATTTCCAAATACCTGGAGTATATTTGTAAACATGGCAATCCAGCGTTTCGCCGAGAAGCACATTCACATCCCAATTAGCATAAATGAGGATTTAACAGCTGATTGCACAGTGTGAATGATAGGGACTAATTGTCAGAGCGGGGGAGTGGCGGGGTGCTGGTCCCCGAGCGGGGGCTCTGGGGGTGCTCGGGGTGGGGATGGAGAGTGACCCCGTGATCCTGCAGCATCCATCCATCCCTCCATCCATCCATCCATCCATCCATCCATCATTCATCCATCATCCATCCCTCCATCCATCCATCCATCCCTCCATCCATCATCCATCCATCCATCCATCCTCCATCCATCATCCACCCATCCATCCATCCATCCCTCCATCCATCCATCATCCCTCCATCCATCATCCATCCATCCATCCACCCATCCATCCATCTTCCATCCCTCTGTCCATCTATCCATCCCTCCATCCATCCATCCATCCATCCCTCTGTCCATCCATCCCTCCATCCATCCCTCCGTCCATCATCCATCCATCCATCATCCATCCATCCATCCATCCATCATCCATCATCCATCCCTCTGTCCATCCATCCATCCATCATCCATCCATCCATCATCCATCCATCATCCATCCATCCCTCCCTCTATCCATCCATCCATCCATCCATCCCTCCATCCATCCATCCATCCATCCATCATCCACCCATCCATCCATCCATCCATCCATCCATCCATCCATCCATCCTCCATCCATCATCCACCCATCCATCCCTCCATCCATCCATCATCCATCCATCCATCCATCCATCATCCATCCATCCATCCATCCATCCATCATCCACCCATCCATCCATCCATCATCCACCCATCCATCCCTCCATCCATCCATCATCCATCCATCCATCCATCCATCATCCATCCATCCATCATCCATCAATCCATCCATCCCTCCATCCATCCATCATCCATCATCCATCCATCATCCACCCATCCATCCCTCCATCCATCCATCCATCCATCCATCATCCATCAATCCATCCATCCCTCCATCCATCCATCCATCCATCCATCCATCCATCCCTCCATCCATCTATCATCCATCTATCATCCATCCATCCCTCCATCCATCCATCCATCCCTCCATCCATCCTCCATCAATCATCCATCCATCCATCCATCCATCATCCATCCCTCCATCCATCCATCCCTCCATCCATCATCCATCCATCCCTCCCTCCCTCCCTCCATCCCTCCATCCATCCATCCATCCCTCCATCCATCATCCATCCCTCCATCCATCCATCCCTCCATCCATCATCCATCCATCCATCCATCCATCCCTCCATCCATCCCTCCATCCATCCCTCCATCCATCATCCATCCATCCATCCATCCATCCATCCCTGCATCCATCCCTGCATCCATCCATCCCTGCATCCATCATCCATCATCCATCCATCCATCCATCCCTCCATCCATCCATCCATCCATCCCTCCATCCATCCCTGCATCCATCCCTCCATCCATCCATCCATCCATCCCTCCATCCATCCATCCATCCATCCCTCCATCCATCCATCCCTCCATCCATCCATCCCCCCGGGCCCAGGGGCTCAGCCCCGAGAGCCCCTGGAAGAGCCCGGGCTGGGCTGAGCTCAGCCTGACCCCAGCCCCTCTAATCCGGGCTCGGGGGGCTGCTCTCCGGGCAGCAGGGATGGGCAGAGCCGGCCCCCGGTGCCCCGCCAGCCCGGATCCCCTCCAGGCTGCCCTCAGAGCAGCCCTGCCTGCCGGGTTTGTCCTCACCCGGTGACATTCACACCTGCCAGGCACCTCCTGTCCCCGCAGCCCCGCTGGGAGCACGGAAAGGGATTTTAACCGGGGCAGGGAGCGGCTGGGCAGCCCCCAGGGCGTTCTTTGGGATGGGCTGGGCGCTGCTGAGAGGCTGATCCTGCTGGGAAAGGCTCCGGAGCCCCGGGGCGCCGCTCCGGGGGCCGCTCCCGGCATCTCCGGCATCCCCAGCCCTGGCTCCCGCGGGGATTGCGGCAGCAGGAGCGGCAGGGCTGGGGCACCTGCAGAGGGTGGCAGTTCTTGTCCCCAGGCAGCCCCGAGTCACTCCCTGAAGGATCCCCCACCTCCCCCAAGCCGGGCACGGAGCTGAGTTCAGAATCCCCAAACCCCTGGGGCTGGCCAAGCCCTCCCAGCCCAGGCAGCCCCAGCTGTGCCCACCCTGTCCCCAGCCCAGAGCTCTGAGTGCCACCTCCAGGTGACACCTCCAGGGATGGGCACTGCAAAGCTCCCTGGGCAGTTCCAAGGCCTGAGCTCCCTTTCCATGGGGAAATTCCTGCTGCTGGCCCAGCTGAGCCTCCCCTGGCCCAGCCTGGGGCCGTTCCCTCTCCTCCTGTCCCTGTGCCCTGGCAGCAGAGCCCGACCCCCCCGGCTGTCCCCTCCTGGCAGGAGCTGTGCAGAGCCACCAGGGCCCCCCTGAGCCTCCTTTGCTCCAGGCTCAGCCCCTTCCCAGCTCCCTCAGCCCCTGCTGGGGCTCCAGCCCCTTCCCAGCTCCCTCAGCTGCTCCTCACAGGATTTACAATTTGAGGAATCAGGGTGAGACCAACCTGCTCCTAATCCCCTCCTTGGGAAAACAATGAATTCAATAACGAGGAGGGGAAGCTGCATCTCCCTCTGTGAGTTTTGGTGAAGCTGGGGGGTTGTGGGGTGTGCAGCAGCCCTGTGCAGCCCTGGGGGTGCCCCTTCCCTTTGTCCCTGCACACACTGACAGGAGCAGGTCCCAGCCCCATCCTCAGCTCTGGCTGTGAGTTTGCAGCCGTGTCAGACTCACCCTGGTCCCACCTGCTGCTCCAAAGCCACCCTGAGCCCCTGAGAGAGGGGCAGTGGCTGAAATCCATGGGGCAGAGTGGGGTCATGGGGTGGTTTGGGTTGGAGGGACCCCAAATCCCACCCAGCCCCACCCCTGCCATGGCAGGGACACCTCCCACTGTCCCAGGCTGCTCCCAGCCCCAGTGTCCAGCCTGGCCTTGGGCACTGCCAGGGATCCAGGGCAGCCTCAGGGTGCCCAGGTGTGGGGAATGGATTTGTAGGGAACTCCCAGGGCCTGACAGGAGGCTCACACAGAATGTATCTGTATGCAAACTTTAGAATAAGAAATGCTAACTTAAAAATACCATAGAATAAACCAGACATTATTTAAAAAAAATAAAACTAAAAACAAGTTTCAAAAGATCGCCTTGCAAATAAGACTGAATACTTAAAAAAAAAAATAAAACTATGAAAAATACATTGTATTTGAGAAATAACTTTAAACAATTAGCTTTAAAGAAGGTTTACATAGTAGGTATTTGTATGTAAACTTTGAGAATTCTCTACAAATCCATTTCCCACACCCAGAGCAGCTGTGGCTGCCCCTGGATCCCTGGCAGTGCCCAAGGCCAGGTTGGACACTGGGGCTGGGAGCAGCCTGGGACAGTGGGAGGTGTCCCTGCCATCCAGGGGTGGCACTGGGGGGGGTTTGGGGTCCCTCCCAACCCAAACTCTTCCAGAATCACAAAATGTTGAGCGGCAGCTGCTGAGCAGGAGAAGCAGACACAGGAGTTGGATCTGGTGCAGATTCCATGGACGGAGATCCTGAGGCCAGGGAGCTCTGCAGGAGCTGCAGGAGGCACGGGGGGAATGCAGGGGCAGTTCTGGGGGGGCAGATCACAGCACCCACAGCACCCACAGCTCCCACAGCACCCAGAGCTCTGGCACAGCAGCCCCCGTGGATGTGGGGCAGCAACCCCAGAGCACTTTCACAGAATCCCCAAACCCCTGGGGCTGGCACAGCCCTCCCAGCCCAGGCAGTGCCAGCTGTGCCCCCCCTGTCCCAGCCCAGAGCTCCGAGTGCCACCTCCCCTGGCACAGGGACACTTTGCTGTCCCCTCCCTGCCCCTGGGAGGTGTCTGTGTCCCTTTCCCATCTGCAGCCAGGGCAGCCAAGCCAGGCCCAGGCCCCCAGCACTGCAGGGAGGTTTGGGGCTCCCTGGAGCTGCTGGGTGGGAGCTGCCCATGGATCCATCCCCAGCTCGGGGGTCTGTGCAGCTCCAGCCCCTGCAGGAAGGGCCCAGGAGGGAGGAGATCGTGGCAAAGCTGCCATGCACAGGAGCCAGGGGGACAAAGGCAAAACCCAGCCCAGGCCGGCAGCAGAGCCCCGGGGAGAGGGGCAGGGGGGGATCCAGGAGCCACCTGGGGCTCTGGGAGCTCTGCTCTGCACGGGGAGCTCTGCCCACAGCAGCTCCCTCTGCCCTGTGCACCTGTGTCACAGCGGGGCTGTCACCAAACTGGAGCTGTCACCTGGAACTGGGTCTGTCACCAAACTGGGATTGTCACCTGGAACTGGGGATGTCACCTGGAACTGGGATTGTCACCAAACTGGGGCTGTCACCTGGAACTGGGATTGTCACCTGACACTGGGATTGTCACCTGGAACTGAGAGTGCCACCTGGAACTGGGGCTGTCACCTGGAACTGGGGCTGTCACCTGGAACTGGGACTGTCACCAGACTGGGGCTGTCACCAAACTGGGGCTGTCACCTGGAACTGGGACTGTCACCAAACTGGGACTGTCACCAAACTGAGACTGTCACCTGGAACTGGGATTGTCACCTGACACTGGGGCTGTCACCAAACTGGGGCTGTCACCTGGAACTGGGATTGTCACCTGACACTGGGGCTGTCACCAAACTGGGTCTAACCCATTGCTTGTTCCCAGAGCCTGGGACCATCCTGGGCCTGGGAGGGCAGAGAGTGAAGGAGCAGCAGTGCAGGGTGGAGGCTGCTGTCCCCTGCTCCTGTCCCCTGCTGTCCCCTGCTGTCCCCTGCTGCTGTCCCCTGCTGCTGTCCCCTGCTGCTGTCCCCTGCTGTCCCCAGCCCTCTCACTCCCAGGTGAGTCACCAGGGACCCCCAGAAGGGCCTGGGTGGGCAGGGCTTTAGGGATCATCTCATTGCAGGACACGGCAGCTGCAGGAGCTCTGCCAGAGAATCCTCCACCAGATCCCCAGCCCTGAGATCGGCACTGCTGCTGAGAACACCAGAGAAGAATAGATTTATTATATTTATTTGAAACTTGGACTAAGGGGAAAAAAAAAAAAAACACCCAAAAAAACCAAAAACAAAACAAAAAAAAACCTGAACAACCCTGGAACTTACTTTTTTTTTTTTTTTTTTTTTTTTTTAAAGATGAAAAGTCACTCATTCAGCCAAAACCTTCAAAGTGCTCGACTTAATCCGCGGGGGGAACCTCCATCTCGCTTTTCTCAGCCCAGATTTTCCCCCCATCGTTCACACACCTTGAGACAAAGGCGGCAGGAAGGAGGCGGAGGGGGAGGGCAGGGGGTGGTGGGGCTGGTTGGGGTTTTGTTGTTTTTTTTTTTTTTGTGCGGGGCGCGGAGCAAATTTATTCCGGAGAGCGCCTGAAGCAGCAGCAGCCTTCAGAAAAAAATGGAGAGAGCGAGTCCTCTGCGAGAAAAAGGCCCCTGAGTAAAGCCCAGCGCCATTCAGGAGATTTGCTCGGGCACTTAACGAGTGGGGCAGGAAGAAAGGAAAAGCTGTTGTCAGGTTTGGGGTGTTTATCGGCTCCCCTCGAGACACTTGACCCGGGGTGGGACCCCCTAATCCCCGCTCTGCATGCGCGCCCGCCCGGCCCGGGGCACTTGTGGCGGTGCCCATTGTGTGCCCCTCACCCCCCGGTGGCATTCCGCTCACAGACGCTCCCAGGAGTTGTTTGGGCTGGCTTTGGCCGGGGGAATTGTGCTCCGAGAATGGAACAGTCTGGGCATTATACAGCCCCGGCCCGGCCGAGCTGGGGACGGGGACAAAGCGGGGTGGGGGGGGGGGGGCAGGCTCGGCGCACAAAGGGTTAACGCGGTGTGCCGCGGGGTTCGGGGCTCCCTGCGCGGGGAGAACCCCTCTGTGTGCCCAAGGGGGAAAACCACCCCAAATTGGGGGTTTTTAGGAGTTGTTTCCTTCCCGAATCGAAGCCCCCGGGACCCCCGAGCTGCCGCTCCTCCCGGAGCACCCAACGCCCCGCTCGAGTTAATTCCCACAGCTCGGGGATTTGCAGCCTCCGTTCCGTCCCGGCCATTTCTCGACACCTGCTGGTTAAAACTGTTTGCAATATTTTCGTGCATTTTTAATTGCATTAATCGTCGGCCGCAATTATTCCGATTTAGGAGCTCCTTTGTTCGGCAGCTCAGCACAAACCCGATGCAAACAGCTTGATTTTTTTTTTTTTTTTCGGGGGGCAGGGGGACTTATTCCACTGGATGAATTGAGCTGAGCAGAAATCCCAGAGCAAGAGTGGGCTGGGAAATTTTTTTACCAGGTGATTTATCACCGGAGGGACACTTTAAATCTGGCTCAGTTTTATTAAATCTGCCAGGCATTCATTAAAGCCGGAGCAGGAATAATAGCTGGCTGCAAGATCACATAATGACCATCATTCCACAAAGCCCCAAAATAGCAGCTGAAGATGGTTTGGAAGTAACAAACAAGGATAATCCCGGGACGTGTCTGAAATAACTTGTGAGCTCAGCCCCACCTGGGCCGGGAGGGGCTCCCAAGGACGGGGCTGGAACAGCCCCTTCCCCACACCAGGGCAGAGAGCAGGCTGGAGCTCGTGCCCAGCTCCTCCATCTATCCAAACTCCAACCACAACTCCTCATTCCCCTCGAATTCCCAACCACAGCTCCTCATTCCATCCAAATTCCCATCACAGCTCCTCATTTCACCCAAATTCCATCCACAGCTCCTCATTCCACCCAAATCCCAACCACAACTCCTCATTCCCCTTGAATTCCCAACCACAGCTCCTCATTCCACCCAAATTCCATCCACAGCCCCTCATTCCACCCAAATTCCCACCACAGCTCCTCCTTCCATCCAAATTCCCAACACAGTTCCTGGTTCCCTCCAGCCCAGCAGAGCTGGGTGTGCGCAGAGCAGAGCCTGGGCTGTTCCCATCAGAGCCCACCGGGGCTGGGAAGGGGCTGGAGAATTCCTGAGGGAGCTGGGAAGGGGCTGGAGGCCCAGTTTGGGCTGAGGGAGCTGGGAAGGGGCTGAGCCTGGAGCAAAGGAGGCTCAGGGGGGCCCTGGTGGCTCTGCACAACTCCTGCCAGGAGGGGACAGCCGGGGGGTCGGGCTCTGCTGCCAGGGCACAGGGACAGGAGGAGAGGGAGCGGTCTCAGCCGTTCTCTCCAGGCTCAGCCCCTTCCCAGCTCCCTCAGCCCAAACTGGGGCTCCAGCCCCTTCCCAGCTCCCTGCCCTGCCCTGGACACGCTGCAGCCCCTCCAGGGCTCCCCTGCACATCCCAGAACAGGACACAGCCCTGGAGTTCCCTCAGCACAGGGGACAGTTCCAGCCTTGGTCACCACAACATTTTGGGACAATTTTCCATGCCGGTGCTGTTGAGCTTCTCACCTTTTCATTTCAGGCACTCAGGCCCTGTTGATGTAAATTTACCTCCTGGTTTGGAGCTCTCCCAGAGCCCCAGGCAGCAGCAGCTGTACCTGGGATGTTTCTGTGCTGCTCAGCCCCTCTGGAACCCTGCTCCCATTAAAAACAGAAAGACAACCCAGCCCAGGGATGTTTATTAGTGGGAGGAAATAGGATTTTTATTCTCTGCAGCCCCAAGTCCGTGCACAGGAGTTCAACAGTGAGATTTTTTTAAAAAAAAATTCAGAACAGAAGAACGAGCAGCACTTCATTGCAGAGTTGAAAGATAATTGTGCAATTAACGGTGTGAGGTCAATGATGCCAGAGCTGGATGCTTCTGACAGATAGGGATAATCAATCCAGCCTCCTATGAAAGGCTCGGAGGTAGCAATGAGAAAAATAACACAGTGCCAACGTTTCTGTGCCCTAATGAACAGCAGACAAGTCATTATTGACTGGTTTTGACTTATTTGGAGTGCCAGGGCACGAGTATCTGCTTTGATTAAATGGAACTTTGCAATTTTCCCCGAGTTCAGTTTGTGTCCCGATCCGAGGGAGGGCATCAATCCGGGAATGCAGCAAAGCCTCCCCGGGACAGCTGCAGTGCCTGAGCTGGGAACTGCCGGGAAAACCCCCGGAAAACCCCCAGGAAACATTCAGCGTTCCCATCCCGGGTTGCTGTGCAGGGAAGGGCAGAGCCCCAGCTCCCCTCGTGCTGGGCAGCACCGAAATTCCTTCCACCTCCGGCACCGGGATTGGCCGTGGCACGGAGGGGGAACAAACCCCGGGCAGGGATCAGCAGCTACAGGTCCGGGGAGAGAAAGGTGGAGCTCTGAGCTGCTGAATGTTCAGAGACCCTTCCCTGCTCCCCTTCCCTTCCCTGGAATCAGGAAAGCCTGGAGCCAGGCTGGGGGAGCTGGGGGTGCTCACCTGGAGAGGAGAAGCTCCAGGGAGAGCTCAGAGCCCCTGGCAGGGCCTGAAGGGGCTCCAGGAGAGCTGCAGAGGGACTGGGGACAAGGGACAGAGGGACAGGAGCCAGGGAATGGCTCCCAGTGCCAGAGGGCAGGGCTGGCTGGGATCTTGGGAATCAGGAATTGTTCCCTGGCAGGGTGGGCAGGCCCTGGCACAGGGTGCCCAGAGCAGCTGTGGCTGCCCCTGGATCCCTGGCAGTGCCCAAGGCCAGGTTGGAGCAGCCTGGGGCAGTGGGAGGTGTCCCTGCCATGGCAGGAGTGGCACTGGGTGGGATTTTGGGTCCCTCCCAGCCCAGAGCATCCCGTGCCAGCAGGGGCAGGGCTGGCGGTGAGGAGCCGGGGCACACGGATCTCTCTCCAGCACCGAGCCCGGGGCCAGCGGGAGGGGAGCGGCTCCTCCACCTGCAGCAGCGCCGGGGCTCGGCCGCCCAAACCCGCCCGGCAACGCCGAGCGATTAACGGGATTAATTCGGGGCCGCACGTGACTCATTAGCCATCAATTAGGGGGCTCATCCCCGCACGGCTGATTAGGGCCCGTCAGTGCCTCAAATTAAGCACGAAAAGGATGTTTTGGGGCAGCCATATGGCCGCGCTTCAGAAGCGGTTCGAGCACAAACGGAGCGCATTGACGGCCCCTAACTGGCGATGAATGAGCCGAGAGTGCCCCAAATTTGTTTGGAGAGTTCCCCCTCCACTTTTGCTGCGGTTTTTAATGTGAGCTAATGAGCAAGCGGAGTCAGCTTTAATTGCCGGCTGGCTCCGCGGTGGGAAGGAGCTCCCAAAGCCGCTTTTCCTCCCCTCAGCCCGCGGGGAAAGGGCCGGGGGAGATGATTTTTCCCTGGATCCAAGGTCTTGGCTTTGCCTTGGCTCTGCTCCGGGTGCGATTCCGGATTTCCCACCCGAGCAGGAGCCGGACTGCACAGCCGGGCAGGGAAAAGGGAGGGGATGGCTTTGGTGGGGGGATTTTGGGTGTGGTGAGGGGATTTTGGCTGTGGTGAGGGGATTTTGGCTTTGGTGAGGGGATTTTGGCTTTGCTGGAGGGGGATTTTGGCTGTGGTGCTGGGGGGGATTTGGGCTGTGGTGAGGGGATTTTGGCTGTGGTGAGGGGATTTTGGGTTTAGTGGTGGGGGATTTTGGCCGTGGTGAGGGGATTTTGGCTTTAGTGGTGAGGGGATTTTGGCCGTGGTGGGGGGGGATTTTGGCCGTGGTGAGGGGGGGATTTTGGCCGTGGTGGGGGGGGGATTTTGGCCGTGGTGGGGGGGGATTTTGGCCGTGGTGAGGGGATTTTGGCCGTGGTGAGGGGATTTTGGCTTTAGTGGTGGGGGGATTTTGGCTGTGGTGCTGGGGGGATTTTGGCTGTGGTGCTGGGGGGATTTTGGCTGTGGTGAGGGGGATTTTGGCTGTGGTGGGGGGTTCTGGAGATGGGAGGGGTGGCAGGAGGGGATGTGTGGTGTGGCCACCTGCAGTGGGCTCGTGGCTGCTGGAGGAGGGTGGATGGAAAAGCTTCCTGGAGGAGGGGCTGGGGTTGCAGTGGTGGGACAGTGACAGCGACAGCGACAGCGTCCTGCAGTGACCACAGATCCCAAACCCCGGGGCTGGCAAAGCCCTCCCAGCCCAGGCAGCCCCAGCTGTGCCCACCCGGCCCTGTGACACACCCGGCCCTGTGTGACACGTGTGACACACCCAGCCCATGTGACAGACACACCCAGCCCTGGGACAGACACACCCAGCCTGTGTGACACACCCAGCCTGTGTGTGACAGACACACCCGGCCCTGTGACACACCCAGCCTGTGTGACACACCCAGCCTGTGTGACACACCCAGCCTGTGTGTGACAGACACACCCAGCCCTGTGACACACCCAGCCTGTGTGACACACCCAGCCTGTGTGACACACCCAGCCCTGTGTGACACACCCAGCCCGTGTGACACACCCAGCCCATGTGACACACCCAGCTCGTGTGACACACCCAGCCCTGTGACACACCCAGCCTTGTGACACACCCAGCCCTGGGACACACCCAGCCCTGTGTGACACACCCAGCCCTGTGACACACCCAGCCTTGTGACACACCCAGCCCTGGGACACACCCAGCCCGTGTGACACACCCTGTGACACACCTAGCCTTGTGACACACCCAGCCCTGTGACACACCCAGCCCATGTGACACACCCAGCCCTGGGACACACCCAGCCCGTGTGACACACCCAGCCCTGTGTGACACACCCAGCCCTGGGACACACCCAGCCTGTGTGACACACCCAGCCCTGTGTGACACACCCAGCCCTGTGACACACCCAGCCCTGTGTGACATGTGTGACACACCCAGCCTGTGTGACACACCCAGCCCTGGGACACACCCAGCCTGTGTGTGACACACCCAGCCTGTGTGACACAGCCAGCCTGTGTGTGACACACCCAGCTCGTGTGACACACCCAACCCCTGTGACACACCCAGCTCGTGTGACACATCCAGCCCTGTGACACACTCAGCCCATGTAACACACCCAGCCCTGTGACACACCCAGCCCATGTGACACACCCAACCCGTGTGACACACCCAGCCCTGTGACACACCCAGCCCTGTGACACACTCAGCCCATGTGACAGACACAGCCAGCCCTGGGACAGACACACCCAGCCTGTGTGACACACCCAGCCCTGGGACACACCCACCCTGTGACACACCCGGCCCTGTGTGACACACCCAGCCCTGGGACACACCCAGCCCGTGTGACACGTGTGACACACCCAGCCCGCTCCAGCACTCCAGCCCCACCCCGCACACGCTCCCGGAGGTCCTCGGGGGCACCGGGCCCGTCCCACCGCAATCCCGGCTGCTCCCAGGTTCCTCCCGGGTCTCTCCCGGGTCTCTCCCGGGTCGCTGGGGTTCCTTTCCCTCCCCGTGCCCCCCGAGGATGCGGTTCCACCCAAGGAGCCCGGGACGGTCCCGTTTTGCCATGGCAACGCGTGATTAGAAATGCAAATGGGAGACTGGAAACGGGGAAGCCTTTGCTTCTCCTAATGAGGTGACAAAAGGGGATAACAGTGAAATATTCCTCGCACCCTGAAAGGGGAACAATCCCCCTCTCCCCTGCCGTCTCTGTTTCTGGAGAGCTGCTCAAGAGCTTTGGGCTGGAGCCCCTGGAAGAAATAATTCGGTTTAATTTCATTTTTGTTCGGTGAGTGGTGGGGTTGGCACTCCACCTGCAGCACTGGAGCTCTGAGGGGCTGCTGCTGCTTTGGGGATTTCATCTCCGGGAGGACAAGGAGGAGATCAGTGGGGACATCGCTGCTTTTAATCGAGGCTTTCACACCCAGAAGCTGCCCTGCCCTGACCTTTCATTTGTATTCACGGCACCTGAGCCGCCCCCACGCTCACCAGACATTTTCTGCACGTGGAATAAGGGAGATAATTGGGTTTAATTTGGACAAAGAGAAGCCTTAGCGTGTGTGGAGTTGGTTAAGAGTAAAACGCTGTGCAGGGCTTTGGACAGAGAGCACCTGTAGCATCTCTTTTTGTTTAATTATCCATCAGTACTCAGAGTATTTAGAGAGTACCCTGAAAGCCAGCACTGAGCAGCCCCGGTGCCAGATCAGCCTCGGGGGCAGAGGAGAAGCTGGAGTTGCTGCACGTGCCAGTCCCAGCTGCTTTTCATCTGAAAGAAGGGAAAAACCCCAAACCCCTCCGCGGGCCCAGCCGGCTGCTGTCAGGGATTTCCACAAGCAAACAGCAGCGTGTGGGGACACTTCCCCTCTGGGGGCTGTCACACAGATCCTGTTTGCACAGCCAGGAGCCCTCCCAGGCGTCCCGGAGCTCCGGGGCTGCTCGGCAAAGCCGAGCCCAGCTGCTCCCGCTGCCCTGCCCTGCCTGCAAACCCCGGTCAGGCTCTGCCCCCGTTCACGAGCTCCTTTAAA
Source organism: Phylloscopus whistleri (assembly GCA_017589585.1). Lineage (NCBI taxonomy): Eukaryota > Metazoa > Chordata > Aves > Passeriformes > Phylloscopidae > Phylloscopus > Phylloscopus whistleri. The sequence continues at coordinate 95,349 of JADMLD010001742.1, read as the reverse complement.
AATCCATTTCTTTAATGCTCCTGCAGCTCCTGCAAACTCCCCCTGCCTGCCCAGCCTTTTTTTTTTTTTTTTTGCTGATTTGATGAAGACCACACACGTAAAATCAAATGCTTTTGTCATTTGCTCCTCATTGTCCCCCCTCGGTGAAAGGAAGCATCGCCCGCGCCGTGTGAGCATCAACACGGGAGCTCAGGGCCTGGCACCTCTCCAAATGTGCATTGCTCAGGGCAGATTTGGGGGGATTGTGGGGGCTGTCAGTCGGGGGAGTGGCTGGGAGCACCGGGACTGCTGTGCTGAGGGTGTCCAGGGGAGGGAAGGGAGAAGGGAAGGGCTGAGCCTGGAGAAAAGGAGCCTCAGGGGGTCCTTCCCAGGGCACAGGGACAGGAGGAGAGGGAACGGCCCCAGGCTGGGCCAGGGGAGGCTCAGCTGGGCCAGCAGCAGGAATTTCCCCATGGAAAGGGAGCTCAGGCCTTGGAACTGCCCAGGGAGCTTTGCAGTGCCCAGCCCTGGAGGTGTCACCTGGAGGTGGCACTCAGAGCTCTGGGCTGGGGACAGGGTGGGCACAGCTGGGGCTGCCTGGGCTGGGTGTAATTCCCAGGGAATAAAGATTAACAAATGTGAAATCCCTCCTGACTCAAATCTCACAGATTTCTTCCCAAATCCTCACAGCTCACTGGTTTTGAGTCAATCCCCACTACAGGATTGGGATCTGCCCCTGACAAGCCCATAGGGAAGAGATGAAATTCCATCTTAGAAAGGAAAAAAGTCTTCAAAAAACCATCAAAGGAATCTGATGGGATGGAGGGGTGGTGTCCAAATGAGCAGCTGAGCTGGTAAAGGCTGGGTGAGCTCCAAGGAGCTGAGAAGGCTTTGCAGCAGCACCAGGCTCCCTGTGTGTCCCTGCAGCACTGCAGGAGTTGGAGCAAAGTCAGGATCACCTTCAGTCCTGAGGTTTTTCTCCAGGGCTCTGGGGTGATTTTGCTCCTGACAGACTCTGTGGATACCCCCCCGTGTTTGTACAATGTTTGTGTTCATTTACTGTGGTTTGCTCATTCTGCTGAAGGAATTTGCTCCAGAACTGCTCCCTCTGACTCCCAGGAATGACACACAGAGGTGAGGCCCTTCCAGCTGGGAACATTCCTGCTCCCTGAAGATCCACCTGCTCCCTGGAACACGGAGATTTTCCCATTCTCAGTCTGTATTTCAGCTCCTCACTCTTTGTGCCAGGTGGGTTTGCACCAGAGGCCTGGTGGGGGGGTTTGCTCTTTGCTTGGGAATCGCTGCTGGAAGCACATTTGGGACCCAATAAACTGTGATAAACCTGAGGCTGTTCCTCTGAGTGCCTAAAAATGGTCACATCCAGGAAAAAAATTACACTTTAAATTGTTCCAGCCTTTCTTTTCAGTGTTTGCTGCTGGATATGTCACAGGAGCAGGCACAGATCACACAATCCCCAAATCCCCAAATCCCTGGGGCTGGCAAAGCCCTCCCAGCCCAGGCAGTCCCAGCTGTGCCCACCCTGTCCCCAGCCCAGAGCTCTGAGTGCCACCTCCAGGTGACACCTCCAGGGATGGGCACTGCAAAGCTCCCTGGGCAGTTCCAAGGCCTGAGCTCCCTTTCCATGGGGAAATTCCTGCTGCTGGCCCAGCTGAGCCTCCCCTGGCCCAGCCTGAGGCCGTTCCCTCTCCTCCTGTCCCTGTGCCCTGGCAGCAGAGCCCGACCCCCCCGGCTGTCCCCTCCTGGCAGGAGCTGTGCAGAGCCACCAGGGCCCCCCTGAGCCTCCTTTTCTCCAGGCTCAGCCCCTTCCCAGCTCCCTCAGGAATTCTCCAGCCCCTTCCCAGCTCCCTGCCCTGCCCTGGACACGCTGCAGCCCCTCAGTGTTTCTCCTGAAGACACTGAAGAAATGTCTCCATTAAATCCTGCTTTGATTTTATTTTCATTCCCTGTTAATTCAACCTTACCAACCCAAGCCAGCATCCTCCCCGAGGCAGTGACTCCCCAGGCCCAGCCAGGGGCACAGGTAGGAGGATTCCGTTCCTTCACTCCCCGCGCTGGAAATCGGCTTTGCCCTGGCTGGGAGCTGTTCCCAGGCTCCCAACCCCGCTACCTGGGACAGCAGCCGAGCGGGGGAAGGGAAGGAGCGGATCCGTGGGCAGCAGTGCAGCCTAACGGCACAGCCCGGAACCGGAGCCCTGCGCTGCCCCACGGCCACCGGCAGCCGGGAGAGGGGTCCGGGAAAACCGGGAGAGGGGTCCTGGGGAAAATCGGGAGAGGGGTCCGGGAAAACCGGGAGAGGGGTCCAGAGAAAACCGGGAGAGGGGTCCCGGGGGCACCTGCAGAAAGCTCCTGGCTCAGGGACTCCTCAGCGTTTAGCCCAAGCCAGGCACAGCGAACCCCGTGCCAGGAAGCCCTGCCCAGCCCCAGCAGCTCCAGAGCCTGGGCACAAAGCTCCCAGGAACGCACCAGCAAGGAGCCAGTGCCCTGTCCTGTCCCCACAGTGTCCCTGTCCTGTCCCCACAGTGTCCCTGTCCTGTCCCCACAGTGCCCCTGTCCCTCAGTGCCCCATCCTGGCCCCTAGGACCCCTGTCCTGTCCCCACAGTGTCCCTGTCCTGTCCCCACAGTGTCCCTGTCCTGTCCCCACAGTGGCCCTGTCCCTCAGTGCCCCATCCTGTCCCCTAGGACCCCTGTCCTGTCCCCACAGTGCCCTGTCCTGTTCCATCCTCTCCCTCCTGTCCTATTTCCCCAGTGTCCCTGTCCCATTTCTCCCTGTCCTGCCCTGTCCCCCAGAGCCCATGCTGTCCTCCAGTGCCCCTGTCCTGTCCCCACAGTCCTGAGCTGTCTCCACCGCGTGCCTTTCCCGTTCCCCGTGCCCTGTCCCCTTCTCCTTGTCCCTTTCCCGTTCCTCGTCCCGTTTCCCGTGCCCTGTCCCCCTGTCCCATTCCCCGTGCCCTGTCCCGTTCCCCGTGCCCTGTCCCATTCCCCGTGTCCTGTCCCGTTCCCCATGCCCTGTCCCGTTCCCCGTGTCCTGTCCCGTTCCCCATGCCCTGTCCCATTCCCCATGCCCTGTCCCGTTCCCCGTGCCCTGTCCCATTCCCCGTGTCCCTGTCCCGTTCCCCGTGCCCTGTCCCATTCCCCGTGCCCCTGTCCCATTCCCCGTGTCCTGTCCCGTTCCCCGTGCCCTGTCCCGTTCCCCATCCCGTTCCCCCGTCCCCACACGCCGCAGTTCCCGTGCCGGGCGCTCCCATGAGGATCTGCCCTGGCAGCCCAGCAGCCGCCCCGGCTCCGTCCCCTCCAGTGTCCCCGTTTGCGGTGACAGCCGCGCCCCGGGGCCAGCCGGCGGCTGAAGGGACATTCCAAACACGAGGAAAACCGGAGCCATCTCCGTGCCCCCGCCTGTGTCCCCGCCGGGCCGGGGGAGCCGAGCTGGAGAGCGGCAGCGCTGCCGGAGCCTCCCCCGGGCAGCAGCGGGACCCCAACTGCGGAGCCCGCGGGAGGAAACCGGGGCTGACCCACAGCGAGCTCTGCTCCGGGGCTGGGGGTTGGGGACATTTGGGAGGTTTGGGGACATTTGGGGACATGTGGGAATGTCTGGGGACATTTGGGGATATTTGGGGACGAGGGACAGCAGCCCGGGACACACGGGGGGAGGACGCGGCCTCAACGCCCCCGGGCCCGCTGCGGCCGCGCCGCCAGCGCCCCCCGGCGGCCCCGCGCGGAGCTGCAGGACCGGGACAGAACCGGCACCGGGGCTCAGTGCCGGGAACAGAACCGGGACCGGAACCGGGGCTCAGTGCTGGGGACAGAACCGGGACCGGCACCGGGGCTCAGTGCCGGGAACAGAACCGGGACCGGCACCGGGGCTCAGTGCCGGGAACAGAACCGGGACCGGAACCGGGGCTCATTGCTGGGAACAGAACCGGGACCGGGGTTCTGTGCTGGGAACAGAACCGGGACCGGGGCTCAGTGCTGGGAACAGAACCGGGACCGGGGTTCAGTGCTGGGAACAGAACCGGCACCGGGGCTCAGTGCTGGGAACAGAACCGGGACCGGGGCTCAGTGCTGGGAACAGAACCGGGACCGGGGCTCAGTGCCGGGGACAGAACCGGGACCGGGGCTCAGTGCCGGGAACAGAACCGGGACCGGGGCTCAGTGCTGGGAACAGAACCGGCACCGGGGCTCAGTGCTGGGAACAGAACTGGAACCGGGGCTCAGTGCTGGGAACAGAACCGGCACCGGGGCTCAGTGCTGGGAACAGAACCGGGACCGGCACCGGGGCTCAGTGCTGGGGACAGAACTGGAACCGGGGCTCAGCGCTGGGAACAGGGACAGGGGTTCCTATGCTCAGGACAGAACCGGGACAGGCCTGAGGCCGTTCCCTCTCCTGTCCCTGGGAGCAGCCCGGCCCTGGCTGTCCCCTCCTGTGCAGAGGGACAAGGTCTCTGTGTCCCTGTGGAAAGCAGCACAGGAGGAACAGCACCAACCTCATTTTTCCTCACAAAAAAGCGTTCCCAAGACAGCACCAGCCACTCCTGTGACATTCCAGGCTTTATTGAGTTGGGGTTGGGGGTGGGTTGTGGTTCATGAGTTCAATAAATACTGCACAACTGCCTGAAGCCCCACTGAGTTGGAGCAGGGAGTGAGGACAGGAGCAGTAAATCGATGAGAGGTTTAAAAGATCTAAGAACTACCTGGGGTGGAGAAGTGGAGCTCCCTGAAGAGATGGCAGGTGGCCTTCACCAGTGGCACGTGGCCCTCACAAGGTGGCACCTGACCCGTGGCCAAGGACAGTACTGGCCCCCCTGCCAGGAAACTCCCTGAGCAATTAGGCTAAATGAGGGAGTTTAATGCAGAATAAAATGCAGGGCAGCAGCTCTGCCTCTCCTGGTCCATGGGGGACGTTCAGCCATCTGAGGAAGAAGAGCCCAGGAAGCAACACCCCTGGCACCCATCTGCTCCTTCCAAAGGCTTTCTGCAAAGGCCAGAGCAGGGGACAAGGAGAGGGAGCAGCAGTGGGAGGGGGCTCTGGCAGGGTGGGGACACTGCAGGTGTGTCAGCTGCACACAGGTGCTGCTGTGCCCTGGCAGACACTGAACACACCTCCCCTGGGGGGTTCCCAGCCCAGGAACAGGGAGCACCCAGGTGTGCTGGGACACGAGGAGCAGCCTTTGGTGACTGCCAGGCTCAGTCTGGAGTGGCCAGGACAGAGCTGTGGGTGGCAGCAGCACCTCCCTGTCCCCGGTCCCACCCCAGGGTGCCATGAAGGCCACACCAGAGCACTGAGACCCCTGGGAAGCCCAAGCTGCTAAAGCAATGCTGACCCCATCCACTGCCCCATCCCCAGGGACAGGGAAGCTACACCACCCCCCTCCCAGCCCCAGCACCCTCACGTCACCGCAGGTGCTCCTGTCCCAGCAGCTCCAGCCCTGAGGAGCTCCAGCCCTTAGGAGCCACACATCAGGCACTCGTCCCTGTTCTCCAGGGAGCACACCATGGCTGCCTTGTTCCTCTCCTTCTCCTCCTCCTCCCTGGACGCCTTCTCCCGCTCCCGCAGCTTCTCCTTGTTCAGGGTGAACTGGATGGGGTTGGCAGCCGGCTTGGTGCGCAGGTAGTACATGCCAGTCTTCAGGCCCTGGGGGCACACACAGCCTCAGGCTGCAGCTCTGCAGCACCCCAGCACTGCAGCACCCCAGCTCTGCAGCTCTGCAGCTCTGCAGCACCCCAGCTCTGCAGCACTGCAGCACCCCAGCTCTGCAGCACCCCAGCTCTGCAGCTCTGCAGCACCCCAGCTCTGCAGGGCTCCAGAGGAAAACAGGGTTCTCAGAAGGGCACAGCCCTTTGCCCTGCCCGGAACTGGGGAGGCCAACGTGCTGTGCCAGAACTTATCAGGCCCCGTGTGCCAAACTCATCAGGCCCCACTTGCTGGGAACAAAGCCCCCAGCCCCAGGTACAGCTGCTGTGCTTTGGGAACAAGCCCCCAATCCCAGGTAATGCCCCGTTTGTAGGGAAGACCCCCAGCCCCAGGTGAAGCCCCCAGCCCCAGATGAAGCCCCCAGCCCCAGATAAAGCCCCCAGCCCCAGATGAAGCCCCCCAGCCCCAGGTGAAGCCCCCCAGCCCCAGATGAAGCCCCCAGCCCCAGATGATACCCCCAGCCCCAGATGAAGCCCCCCAGCCCCAGGTGAAGCCCCCAGCCCCAGATGAAGCCCCCCATCCCCAGGTGAAGCCCCCAGCCCCAGATGAAGCCCCCAGCCCCAGATGAAGCCCCCAGCCCCAAGTGATACCCCCAGCCCCAGATGAAGCCCCCAGCCCCAGATGAAGCCCCCAGCCCCAAGTGATACCCCCAGCCCCAGATGAAGCCCCCAGCCCCAGATGAAGCCCCCAGCCCCAGACGAAGCCCCCAGCCCCAGGGAACCCCCCATACCTGTTTCCAGCCGTAGAAGTGCATGCTGGTCAGCTTGCCGTAGTTGGGCTCGGCGATGTGGATGTTCAGGGACTGGCTCTGGTCGATGAAGGCCCCCCTGTCCGCTGCCATCTTCAGGATGGTTTTCTGGGAGATCTCCCACACCGTCTTGTAGAGCTGCTTCAGGTCATCGGGGATCTCTGGGATGTTCTGCAAGGAACAGGAGTGTTCCAGTGTGGGAAGCACTGCCTGCCCAGGTATCCCCATGGATAACATGGAATGCTTCAGTGATTGCTGGGGCTGCAGCAATCCTGCCTGGAACTGAGGCCTGTACAGCTGAGCTCTGTCCCTGAATCCAAACACAGAATCCCAGCATGGTTTGGGTCAGGAGGGACCCTAAACTTCACCTCATGCCACCCCTGCCATGGCAGGGACACCTCCCACTGCCCCAGGCTGCTCCCAGCCCCAGTGTCCAGCCTGGCCTTGGGCACTGCCAGGGATCCAGGGGCAGCCACAGCTGCTCTGGGCACCCTGTGCCAGCCCTGCCCACCCTGCCAGGCCCTGATTCCCAAGATCCCAGCTAGCCCTGCCCTCTGGCACTGGGAGCCATTCGTCCTGTCCTGTCCCCCCAGCCCCTGTGAACAGTCTCTCTCCATGTTTCCTGTTGCCTCCTTTAGGTCCTGGAAGGCCACAATTAGGTCACCCTGGAGCCTTTTCCTCTCCAGGCTAAACAATCCCAATTCTCTCAGCCTCTCCTTGCAGGAGAGGTGCCCCATCCCTCTGACAATTTGGTGGCCTCCTCTGGACATCCTGTGTCTGCATGCACCAAGCAGACAAGCAAACACCCTCAGCAGTTACATGTGGATAGGCTGCAGAGCAGGGCAAGGTTCTTCCCCAGAGGGTGCTGGCACTGCCCAGGCTCCCCAGGGAATGGGCACGGCCCCGAGGCTGCCAGAGCTCCAGGAGCCTTTGGGCAGGGATGCCCAGGGGGGATTGCTGGGGGCTCTGGGCAGGGACAGGAGCTGGATCAATGATCCTGCAGCTCAGAACACTCCATGATACTCCCTGCTACAAAATCACCCCTTCCTGAGAAGTGGGAGCCCAGCCCCAGGATGGCCTGGCAGGACCCCTGCCCTGCTGCCCTGTACCTGGATGGAGCCGTTGTGGGCGATGATCTGGTTCTTCATCTCCTCGTTCCACAGGCCCCTCTCCGTGAGATCCTTCAGCAGGTGGGGGTTCACAACCTGGGAGGGGCACAGACCAAAGGTTTTTAAAGGGCTGAACAAGATCCTGCACATTCCTGCCAGATTCTCACCCTGGAAGTGTTCCAGGCTGGACAGGGCTGGGAGCAGCCTGGGACAGTGGGAGGTGTCCATGCCCAAGGCAGGGGCTGGAAATTCAGGATCTTTAAGGTCCTTCCAAACCATTCTGGGATTCTGCTGGGCATGGCAGATCAGAAAGGGGGCTGTGTGGAACTGCCCTGCATGAGGAACTCCAGAAGATGGGAAAAGGGGAGAGCTGGCTGTTGCAGGGCTGCTGGCCACAACCTGAGCTTTTAAAGAAGGGTGTAAACAACCAAGGCTGATGTCAGGAGGGGGAAGAACAGAACAGGGGCAGGCTGAGTACTGGGAAGAAAACACAGCCACCTTTTCCTGCTGGGACTGGGGTCCCTGTCCCCCAGCCCTACACAGGGGGGCAGGGCAGTGACCCTCCTGTTCCACCTGCCCACTCCTGTCTGGGGTGATCCTGCAGCCAGGAGGAACGGAGAGCACTGAGACACCCCAGAGGGCATGGACACACCTCCCAAACAGGGACAGCCTCCCCTTTGCTAACTCCAGCCTCCAGAAGTCAACTTGTTTCACTCCCTTTCCTGGCTGACAGACCCCTCTGAGCCTGTGGAGCTCTTCCCTGGCCCCTTCAGAGCCCTGAGTGCCTCACAGCTCGTTCTCAGGGCTGGTCTCAGCTCCTCTTCCCATGTCCCTTCCCTCCCATCACCAACCCCCTCAGCAGTTACTCCTGCAGCCCACCTTGAGGCCCCACAGAGGTTTTTCCCAGACAAAAGCAGCACCTGTTTATAATTTCACCTATTCCATGGTGACTGTGGAACACACAGAGCTGGACTCCTGCAGCACCCAGTGCTCACCCCTCGGTGCCTGGGCACAAACATCCAGCTGAACTGAGCCCCCAGGTGGGAGGCCTGCCCTGCCTTCCTCAGCCACAAAAAAGAGCAGAGCTGTTCCCCAGGGCTCACCTGGAACTCCCCCGAGAGGACCCTGCGTGTGTAGATGTTGCTGGTGTAGGGCTCGATGGACTCGTTGTTGCCCAGGATCTGGGCAGTGGAGGCTGTTGGCATGGGGGAGATGAGGAGGCTGTTCCTGACCCCGTACCTGGGGACAACAGGCAAGGTGAGGGAGCTGCAGCCAAGGGGGGAAAGAGCCAGGAGCAGCACGGCCTGGGAAATCAGGGGTGCCCTGCACAGCCTCCCACCGCCCACAGGGAACAGGGGAGCACCACTGAGCTGGCACTGGGGGCCAAGGGGAAGTGGAATCAGGGGCTCTGCTGTTCTCATCTCTCATCAGAGCCTTTCCAAGTGATGCACTCATGGCATGGGCTGCAGGCACTGCACAGTCCACAGCCCTGAGGCAGAACTGAACCAGCAGCCCATGAGGAGGCTGAAACCTCTCCACACACAGCACGGGAAACAGATCCACCACATTTCAAAATTAGAGCCAGCCAGACAGAATTAGTCCACAACAGGTACTTCACACTTCAGTGACTGCTGGCTTCAGGATGTTCAAAGCTCAGGATGGTCCCTGGCAGCAGGGAAGAGCCCCCAGGGCCAGCCCATGGCTCACCCCTCACTACGTTTGTTCAGTGGGAACACAAACCCTGCTGGAAAATGGAATTGGAGCTCAGCTGAAGCAGAGCACTGAGGGTGGGCTCCTTGACCTTGGAGAGACAAAAATGAAAGAAAGCCACCCAAAAAACTGCTCTGAGGAAACATCTGCTGGGGTGGGGGGAACACATGGGGCTGTTTTCACACTTGGACCCTGCCTTCAGTTCTCAGCAGACAGAACACACCAAATCCATACCCAAAGCCAGGCTGGCTGGGGCTGGGAGCAGCCTGGGGCAGTGGGAGGTGTCCCTGCCATGGCAGGGGTGGCACTGGGTGGGATTTGAGGTCCCTCTCACCCAGCCCAGTCAGGGTTTTATCTGACATCTACTACAAGCCATGCAGGGTTACTCACTTGGCAATCTTCTCCTTCAAAGCCTTCCAGTCCCAAAGGTCAGAGGGGGTGACATTCCACATGTCATACTGCAGGATCTGAGGAACACAGTTTGGTCCAAGTTAGAGAGGGCACTCTTTTCTCCATGTTTGATAAATCCCATTGGAAATGGACCTGATATTCCTCTTAATTCATCTCTCCAGTTAGATCTCAGTCAAGCTCTGCCATGACCTAACAAGCACTCCACCTTGTGACTGCTCCAGGGCACAGCCAGCACAGGCTGAGGCTGCTTGTGTTTTCCAATCAGGGAATCCCAGAATATCCTGAGCTGCAGGGACCCACAGGATCATTGATCCACCTCCTGTCCCTGCCCAGAGCCCCCAGCAATCCCCCCTGGGCATCCCTGGCAGTGCTGCCCAAAGGCTCCTGCAGCTCTGGCAGCCTCGGGGCCGTGCCCATTCCCTGGGGAGCCTGGGCAGTGCCAGCACCCTCTGGGGGAAGCACCTTGCCCTCCAATCCCACCCCAATCCCTCCTGGCCCAGCTGCAGGCGCTCCCTGGGTGCTGTCCCTGGCCAGGAGCAGAGCCCGGAGCTGTCCCTGCGCTGCCCCTCGGGAGGAGCTGCAGCCCCGGGGAGCTCTGACCTCAGGCTCCTCCAGGCTCCACTGACCAAGTGACCTCCTGGGGCCCCTCCAGACCCTTCCCCAGCCCCGTGTCCCTCCTTTGGGCACTTCCCAACAGCTTCTGATCTTGTATTGAGACAGCCAGAACTGCCCCAGCACTGGGGGTGAGGCCACCCCAGCCCAGAGCAGGGTGGGACAATCCCTTCCCTGTGGCCAGTGCTGGTGGCCCTGGTGTCCCCAGGACAGGGATGTCCCTCCTGGCTGGCTCAGATCCCACCTGCCATGAAGCAGCCCAGGCACAGGGTCAGCAGTGCAGAGCTGCCCCCTGTCCCAGGCCTGGCACTCACCCCCTTGCTGACCGGAGAGCCCTGGTAGGTGTCGTAGGGGCCCTGCTCCCTGGCCAGCTCGCAGCTGGCCTCCAGGGCCCCGTAGTAAATGGTCTCAAAGATGTGCTGGTTGAGCAGCTGCGCCTGGGCGCTCTCGAAGGGGAAGCGCATCAGGATGAAGGCGTCGGCCAGGCCCTGCACGCCGATGCCGATGGGGCGGTGCCGCCGGTTGGAGCGCTCGGCCTGCGGGGACACGGAGCTCAGCCACCCCTGGGGACAGCCTGGGGACAGCCTGGGGACAGCCTGGGGACAGGGACTGGGGACAGCCTGGGGACAGCCTGGGGACAGCCTGGGGACAGGGACTGGGGACAGCCTGGGGACAGCCTGGGGACACACGGCCTGGGGACAGCCTGGGGACAGCCTGGGGACAGCCTGGGGACACACGGCCTGGGGACAGCCTGAGGACACACAGCCTGGGGACAGCCTGGGGACAGCCTGGGGACACACGGCCTGGGGACAGCCTGGGGACAGGGACTGGGGACACACGGACTGGGGACATGGCCTGGGAACAGCCTGGGGACACACGGCCTGGGGACACACAGCCTGGGGACAGGGACTGGGGACAGGGACTGGGGACAGGGACTGGGGACATGGCCTGGGGACAGCCTGGGGACAGGGCCTGGGGACAGGGCCTGGGGACAGCCTGGGGACACACAGCCTGGGGACACACAGCCTGGGGACACACAGCCTGGGGACAGGGCCTGGGGACACACAGCCTGGGGACAGGGCCTGGGGACACACAGCCTGGAGACACACGGCCTGGGGACACACAGCCTGGAGACACACAGCCTGGGGACAGGGCCTGGGGACACACAGCCTGGAGACACACGGCCTGGGAGCAAAACCCCTGCTGCATCCTGCCAGAGCTCTGCACCAAGCACCTTCCATCCTGCCACTGCTTGCTGAGTTCCAGGCTGGGTATGTTAGACCTCAGCACAGACTGTGGCTGTTTAACCCAGCAAAGGGAGCCAGGATTGAGAAGTGAACACTCAGCACATTCTGATAAATGAGAACATTTAACAGAGCAGAATCACAGAGATTGGAAAATCCCTCTGAGCCCAACTGTGCCTCAGCAGTGCCAAGGCCACCACTGACCACGTCCCCAGGTGCCACATCCACATGGATATTCAATCCCCTCCAGGGATGAGGGCTTCACTACTGCCCTGGGCAATCTGTGCCAGGGCTGGACAGCCCTTTCCATTAAGAAATTTATCCTAATGCTCAACTTAAACCTCCCTGGCACAGGTTGAGGCCATTTCCTCGTGTCCTTTTCCTTGCTCTCTGGGAGCAGAGCTTGACCCCCACCTGGCTGCCCCTTCCTGTCAGGGAGTTAAAGCCAACCAAAAGGAATTACTCTTTCTCAGGATCTTTCCAGGATCCTTCACTCTGTTCCAAGTGCTGGTCTGTGCTTCATGGAAATCCTGACACATTAAAAAACTCCAATGGCAGAAGCAGAGTGGGAAGGTTTCCTGCAAGTGCTTCACTATGGAGCTGCTCTGGGTTGAAGCTCAGGCAGGCACTGACAGGTCCCACCCAGGAACAGGTGGTTCACAGAGCTCCCAACAGGTCTGTGGAGCTCCCCTGTGATCCCCAGGCTGCTCTGGGATTGCTCTGGGCAGCACTCAGCCCCACCCCAGGGCAGCACTCACCTCTGGCACAGGGTAGTAGTTGATATCAATGATTTTGTTGAGGTTTCTGACGATGACCTTGGTGACCTCAGCCAGCTTCTTGAAGTCATAGGTGTGCTCGGGGGTCACGTACATGTTCAGGGCAATGGAGGCCAGGTTACACACAGCCACCTGTGGGCAGGGACAGGGAACCATTGGGAGCAGGACAAGGACACACAGCTCTGCCCCAAACTGCACAGAAACAACCCACCAGGGAACCTGCCAGGCTGGCAAAGTGCCAGAGCTGTGCATCAACCAACACACCTTCCAACCAACACACCTGCCTGCTCCTCTGCACATCAGAAATGGTGCAAAAGGTAACCACAATTCAGGAAAGCTCAGTAGAAATTGGTGTGAGCAGAGATAAATCCTGGCCTGGTCAGCCCTACTGCCTGGAAAGCATCCTTAGACAGAATCCCAGAAGGGTCTGGGTTGGAAGGAATTTTCAAGCCAGATTTGTTCCTCATCGCTTTCCCTTTGAAGGGTGTCCTGTGTCATCCCAAATCCTCCACAGGAGTGGGGTGGGAACCCAGGGTCAGCAGAAGAGCTGAGTACTCAGGTCAGAAGTTTCTCTGCCTGCTCCCTTCCCCAGGGAGCAGTCAGACACATCCCAGAGTGTAGAAAATCGTGGTTGTTTGAGTCCAATGAGAGATGTCCTGAGACCGGGGTGCTCTCAAGACACACGTGGTTTATTGGTCGTGGGGGGCAGCCTAACCAGGGGAGGGGAACAGCAGCAGGAAAAGTCTAAAGGGACAGGGATCCAGGGCAGACAGAGAGAGTTTACCTGTTACATTCCATTTTAACCCTTTCCATCATGAATATTCTAATTAGCACTAACCAATCACCTCAGGATACAAAAACCTACAGAATTTACATACAGCCTATGGGGACTATTGCATTACCATGCTAATCTACATACTAAAAACCTGAAGAACCACCTTTTCCCTGATACCTGAGACCACTCAACTGTCTTTTGTTTGGGGGGTGGAGTTGCTTAATTATTGGAGCTTTGGCTGATTGCATCACTGTTTTCCTGTTTAACATTCTATGGTTCGAATCTCGCTTTCAATTCTATTTCTTTCGTAGGTTTCATACTTTTAGAATTTTTTGTTAATAAACCATCTCTGCAAGAGTTTCCTGCTTCATCTTTTCCAACACCAGAGCTGCCCCAGGAGCACTCCCATCCCGCACCCACCTCCTCCTTGCTGGTGTACTCCACGATCTCGGTGCACAGGTTGCTGCACTTGATGGTGCCCAGGTTCTGCTGGTTGCTCTTCCTGTTGCAGGAGTCCTTGTAGAGCATGTAGGGGGTGCCAGTCTCAGTCTGGGACTCGATGATGGCGTACCAGAGCTGCTGGGCCTTCACCACCCTGCGCACGCGGCCCTGCCGCTCGTAGCTGCAAGGCACGGGGAGCCCCGTCAGCCCCAGAGAGCCCCAAGGGGCAGGGAAAGCCCTTTTAACCCCCTGGGGCAGCCAGGGCCCTCCTCAGTGCTGAGCTGTGCTCAGGGAGCCCTCACAGCAGGGCAGCAGCACTGTCCTTTGTTGAGGGAAATGAATCTGTCACCACAGCGATTCCACTCAAAGCCACGGAGAGCTCTGAGTGCTGATGCCTTAGAAGGGCTGAGCTGAAACAGAGGCTGGACAGAGCCAGAGAATAAAGTAGAGATTTATTAAAGTAGAGATTTATTGAAGTAGAGATTTATTAAAGTAGAGATTTATTAAAAGGCTTCCAGGACCCACCCCAGGCATCACAGGAGCCTGACCAAGGCTGCACCCAGGGTGGGTCGGGAATGACCACACAAAATGGCTGCTCGATCATGAGATTTCACATTTTTATCAGTTTTGGTCCATTTGCACACTGGGGTTTAATTGTCCAGTTACAGCTTCAGGTTGTGAGGTCCCATCCTTGTTGTTCCTCCCTTCAGCCCACCCTTGTTTGTGCTTTTTGGGCTGAAGGTTGTCCTGTGTCCCCAGCAGGAAAGGATGTCCCTCTGACAGGGACACTGTCCCTCTAACAGGCTACAATGGTCCCTCATACACAGCTCCACCCTGCCAGGCCACAGTGGGAAGGACACATCCCCATCCTCACATTTTTATCCACCTGACAACGAGCCCAGTGGCCACCTCTGAGCCCCCCACAAACCTGTGCCACGGGACACAGACAGGGACAGCATGGCACCACTTCCAGCTCTGCTCACTCTCCTCACCTCTCGTAGAGCTTCTCAAACTCCTCTCCCCAGACATCATCCAGGCCAGGACACTCATTGGGGCACATCAAGGACCAGTCCTGTAAGGAGAAAAAAGAAAATCTTTAGGCACTCTGTTCATTAAAGCTGTGGCTGCCCCTGGATCCCTGGCAGTGCCCAAGGCCAGGTTGGGACACTGGGAGCAGCCTGGGACAGTGGGAGGTGTCCCTGCCAGGGCAGGGGTGGCACTGATGAGTTTTAAGGTCCCCCCCAAGCCAAATCAGTCTCGGATTCTGTGAAATACAAGCAGGCATAAGAAGAACAATTTACTGAGAAAATGTTGATGCTTTAAGGAAACCCCAGAGTCAAAACAGCCCAAGAGTCCAAGGACAAGCCACGGGCTGTAAGATTAAGCCCTGAAGCAAAACACTGAGCTGGAGCCGCCAAGCTCCATTCTCCAGCTGCACAGCCAAGTTCTCAAACAAGGTGCAGCAGCTCTTCCAGGAAGGTCCTGGAAGGAACAAGGAGCAAAGCAGCTCTGCAGCCCTTTCTGAGCTCCTTCCAGGACTGCCCACCTGCTCCTCCACTATCAGACATTTCCTGCACCAGCCAAGTTCTCACCTGGTTGGTTTCCACTCGCTTCATGAAGAGATCAGGGATCCAGAGTGCAAAGAACAGGTCCCTGGCTCGCTGCTCTTCCTTCCCTGTGTTCTTCTTCAGGTCCAGGAACTCAAAGATGTCCAAGTGCCACGGCTCCAGGTAGATGGCAAAAGCCCCAGGTCTCTGTGACACGGAACACAATCCAGATCAGAGCAAACTGTCCTCGGAAAGAAACCTCCTGCCCTGCTCCTGAGTGCCCACAACACCCCAAACCAGCCGGGAACTGGGGGGCAACACCAGATACCAACACGAGGGGAAAATGCCCTTTTCTGTGTCACCCACAACCACCCCATCAGCTCCCTGGTGTTGATGGGACAACCCTCCCCAGGGTGGAAGCTGTCCCACCACCCGAGGCTCCCCCTGGGCCCCCCCTCAGGTACCTTGTTCCCACCCTGATCCACGTAGCGGGCGGTGTTGTTGTAGACCCTCAGCATGGGAACGAGCCCGTTGGAGTTCCCGTTGGTCTGCAGAGGCACAGGGAAACCATCAGGAAAAGCAGCTCCCTGCAGGGGCTGCCCTGCAATTCCCGTGGCTCTCTCCTCAGGCTGCAGAGCTCTTACACTGATTTGATCACCAGCAATTATTTCTAGTCCCTTCCCCATGCTTTTTCTGACAAAAAATCTATATATCAGCTGTGTCCCAGAGTTAATAAAATGTCCCTCCTAACTTCCCTCCCCTACATTATGTCACCTAAAGGGGAGCCTAAAGACAAGGAACCCCAAACACTCATCCATGGATGGTCTGGGGCAGTCAGAGGCACGGAAAGGCAAAGGGCTGGTGCACAAGTCTCTGCTAATAGATAAACATTGGAATTGTCTGACCAAACTGTGGAGTAAGATCCTCTTTTTGGAAGGGTTTCTATTAGGAAGCCAAAACACCAAATAAAACCTTCCTGCCTTAGGCCAAGGGAGTGCAGAGGGAGGCTCAGTGCTATGTGTTGATGACATGGATGAGGGTATTGAGTCTTTCATTAGTGAATTTGCAGGTGACACTAAGCTGGGAGCGTGTGTTGATCTGTTGGAAGGGAGGAGGGCTCTGCAGAGAGACCTGGAAGGGTTGGATGGATGGGCACAGTCCAATAAGATGAAGTTTAATAACTCCAAGTGCCCAGTCCTGCACTTTGGCCACAATAACCCCCTGCAGTGCTCTAGGCTGGGGCTGGTGTGGCTGGACAGTGCCCAGGCAGAAAGGGACCTGGGGGTGCTGGTGACAGCAGCTGGACATGAGCCAGCAGTGTGCCCTGGTGGCCAAGGAGGCCAAAGGCTCCTGGCCTGGATCAGGAATGGTGTGGCCAGCAGGAGCAGGGAGGTCATTCTTGCCTGGTGAGGCCACACCTTAAGTGCAGTGTCCAGCTCTGGGTGTCTCAGTTCAGGATGGACATTGAGTGCAGTGTCCAGCTCTGGGTGTCCCAGGATGGACATTGAGTGCAGTGTCCAGCTCTGGGTGTCTCAGTTCAGGATGGACATTGAGTGCAGTGTCCAGCTCTGGGTGTCCCAGGATGGACATTGAGTGCAGTGTCCAGCTCTGGCCCCTCAGTTCAGGATGGACATTGAGATGTTTGAGCACATCCAGAGGAGGCAGCGAGGCTGGTGAGGGGCTGGGAACACAAACCCTGTGAGGAACAGCTGAGGGATCTGGGGGTGTTCAGCCTGGAGAAAAGGAGACTCAGAGGTGACCTGATCACTCTCTACAGCTCCCTGAAGGGTGGCTGTGCTCAGGTGGGGTTGGTCTCTTTCTCCAGGCAGCACTGACAGAAGGAGAGGACACAGCCTCAAACTGCATCAAGGGAAGTATAGGTTGGATATTAGGAGGAAGTTTTTCACAGAAAGAGTGATAAAGTTCTGGAATGGCCTGCCCGGGGAGGTGGTGGAGTCACCATCCCTGGATGTGTTTAACAAAGCCTGGATGTGGCTCTGGGTGCCATGGTTTGAGGTGTTAGAGCTGGGTTGGACTCAATGGTCTCGAAGGTCTCTTCCAACCTAGAAATTCTGTGATTCTGTGAAATGAGTGAGAGGCAGCACAGGCTGGGCAGGCAGAGTGAGGGCATTCCCTGGAGCAGCAGCAGTGTCCCTGTGCTGGCACTCACCCCAGCAATGCAGCAGGGGTGTCCCTGTGCTGGCACTCACCCCAGCAATGCAGCAGGAGTGTCCCCTGCTGGCACTCACCCCAGCAATGCAGCAGCAGTGTCCCTGTGCTGGCACTCACCCCAGCAATGCAGCAGCAGTGTCCCTGTGCTGGCACTCACCCCAGCAATGCAGCAGGGGTGTCCCTGTGCTGGCACTCACCCCAGCAATGCAGCAGGGGTGTCCCTGTGCTGGCACTCACCCCAGCAATGCAGCAGGGGTGTCCCTGCTGGCACTCACCCCAGCAATGCAGCAGCAGTGTCCCTGTGCTGGCACTCACCCCAGCAATGCAGCAGCAGTGTCCCTGCTGGCACTCACCCCAGCAATGCAGCAGGAGTGTCCCTGTGCTGGCACTCACCCCAGCAATGCAGCAGCGGTGTCCCTGCTGGCACTCACCCCAGCAATGCAGCAGCAGTGTCCCTGTGCTGGCACTCACCCCAGCAATGCAGCAGCAGTGTCCCTGTGCTGGCACTCACCCCAGCAATGCAGCAGGGGTGTCCCTGTGCTGGCACTCACCCCAGCAATGCAGCAGCAGTGTCCCTGTGCTGGCACTCACCCCAGCAATGCAGCAGGGGTTTCCCTGTGCTGGCACTCACCCCAGCAATGCAGCAGCGGTGTCCCTGTGCTGGCACTCACCCCAGCAATGCAGCAGCAGTGTCCCTGTGCTGGCACTCACCCCAGCAATGCAGCAGGGGTGTCCCTGTGCTGGCACTCACCCCAGCAATGCAGCAGGAGTGTCCCTGTGCTGGCACTCACCCCAGCAATGCAGCAGGGGTGTCCCTGTGCTGGCACTCACCCCAGCAATGCAGCAGGAGTGTCCCTGTGCTGGCACTCACCCCAGCAATGCAGCAGGGGTGTCCCTGTGCTGGCACTCACCCCAGCAATGCAGCAGGGGTGTCCCTGTGCTGGCACTCACCCCAGCAATGCAGCAGCAGTGTCCCTGTGCTGGCACTCACCCCAGCAATGCAGCAGCAGTGTCCCTGTGCTGGCACTCACCCCAGCAATGCAGCAGGGGTGTCCCTGTGCTGGCACTCACCCCAGCAATGCAGCAGGGGTGTCCCTGTGCTGGCACTCACCCCAGCAATACAGCAGCGGTGTCCCTGTGCTGGCACTCACCCCAGCAATGCAGCAGGAGTGTCTGTGCTGGCACTCACCCCAGCAATGCAGCAGGGGTGTCCCTGTGCTGGCACTCACCCCAGCAATGCAGCAGGGGTGTCCCTGCTGGCACTCACCCCAGCAATGCAGCAGCAGTGTCCCTGTGCTGGCACTCACCCCAGCAATGCAGCAGGGGTGTCCCTGTGCTGGCACTCACCCCAGCAATGCAGCAGGGGTGTCCCTGTGCTGGCACTCACCCCAGCAATACAGCAGCGGTGTCCCTGTGCTGGCACTCACCCCAGCAATGCAGCAGGAGTGTCTGTGCTGGCACTCACCCCAGCAATGCAGCAGGGGTGTCCCTGTGCTGGCACTCACCCCAGCAATGCAGCAGCAGTGTCCCTGCTGGCACTCACCCCAGCAATGCAGCAGCAGTGTCCCTGTGCTGGCACTCACCCCAGCAATGCAGCAGGGGTGTCCCTGTGCTGGCACTCACCCCAGCAATGCAGCAGGGGTGTCCCTGTGCTGGCACTCACCCCAGCAATGCAGCAGGGGTGTCCCTGTGCTGGCACTCACCCCAGCAATGCAGCAGCAGTGTCCCTGTGCTGGCACTCACCCCAGCAATGCAGCAGCGGTGTCCCTGCTGGCACTCACCCCAGCAATGCAGCAGCAGTGTCCCTGTGCTGGCACTCACCCCAGCAATGCAGCAGGAGTGTCCCTGTGCTGGCACTCACCCCAGCAATGCAGCAGCAGTGTCCCTGTGCTGGCACTCACCCCAGCAATGCAGCAGCAGTGTCCCTGCTGGCACTCACCCCAGCAATGCAGCAGGGGTGTCCCTGTGCTGGCACTCACCCCAGCAATGCAGCAGGGGTGTCCCTGTGCTGGCACTCACCCCAGCAATGCAGCAGGGGTGTCCCTGTGCTGGCACTCACCCCAGCAATGCAGCAGGGGTGTCCCTGCTGGCACTCACCCCAGCAATGCAGCAGGAGTGTCCCTGTGCTGGCACTCACCCCAGCAATGCAGCAGGGGTGTCCCTGTGCTGGCACTCACCCCAGCAATGCAGCAGCAGTGTCCCTGTGCTGGCACTCACCCCAGCAATGCAGCAGGGGTGTCCCTGTGCTGGCACTCACCCCAGCAATGCAGCAGGGGTGTCCCTGCTGGCACTCACCCCAGCAATGCAGCAGGAGTGTCTGTGCTGGCACTCACCCCAGCAATGCAGCAGGGGTGTCCCTGTGCTGGCACTCACCCCAGCAATGCAGCAGGGGTGTCCCTGTGCTGGCACTCACCCCAGCAATGCAGCAGGAGTGTCCCTGCTGGCACTCACCCCAGCAATGCAGCAGGGGTGTCCCTGTGCTGGCACTCACCCCAGCAATGCAGCAGCAGTGTCCCTGTGCTGGCACTCACCCCAGCAATGCAGCAGCAGTGTCCCTGTGCTGGCACTCACCCCAGCAATGCAGCAGGGGTGTCCCTGTGCTGGCACTCACCCCAGCAATGCAGCAGCAGTGTCCCTGTGCTGGCACTCACCCCAGCAATGCAGCAGCAGTGTCCCTGCTGGCACTCACCCCAGCAATGCAGCAGGGGTGTCCCTGTGCTGGCACTCACCCCAGCAATGCAGCAGCAGTGTCCCTGTGCTGGCACTCACCCCAGCAATGCAGCAGGGGTGTCCCTGTGCTGGCACTCACCCCAGCAATGCAGCAGGGGTGTCCCTGTGCTGGCACTCACCCCAGCAATGCAGCAGCAGTGTCCCTGCTGGCACTCACCCCAGCAATGCAGCAGCAGTGTCCCTGTGCTGGCACTCACCCCAGCAGTGCAGCAGGGGTGTCCCTGTGCTGGCACTCACCCCAGCAATGCAGCAGCAGTGTCCCTGTGCTGGCACTCACCCCAGCAGTGCAGCAGGGGTGTCCCTGTGCTGGCACTCACCCCAGCAATGCAGCAGCGGTGTCCCTGTGCTGGCACTCACCCCAGCAATGCAGCAGGGGTGTCCCTGTGCTGGCACTCACCCCAGCAATGCAGCAGGAGTGTCCCTGTGCTGGCACTCACCCCAGCAATGCAGCAGGGGTGTCCCTGTGCTGGCACTCACCCCAGCAATGCAGCAGGGGTGTCCCTGTGCTGGCACTCACCCCAGCAATGCAGCAGCAGTGTCCCTGTGCTGGCACTCACCCCAGCAATGCAGCAGCAGTGTCCCTGTGCTGGCACTCACCCCAGCAATGCAGCAGGGGTGTCCCTGTGCTGGCACTCACCCCAGCAATGCAGCAGGGGTGTCCCTGTGCTGGCACTCACCCCAGCAATGCAGCAGCAGTGTCCCTGTGCTGGCACTCACCCCAGCAATGTAGCTGCCCGTGGCACGGATGCAGCTGACGGCCAGGCCGATGCCCCCGGCAGATTTGGAGATGAGGGCACACTGCTTCAGGGTGTCGTAGATGCCCTCGATGCTGTCGTCCTTCATGCACAGCAGGAAGCAGCTGAAGGGAACAAATGGTTTCAGCAGACAGGGATGGGAAGGAAAAGTCACAAGTGTTTCACCAGGCTGCAAAAACCAGGGCAAACACGGGACATTTAGTGTTCCACAAGGCAATCCCACAGGTGTGGGGTAAAGGACAAAACAGAAAACATCAGGAGCAATACCTGTACTGCTGATGCTTCTGCCATCAAACATTTTGAATCATAAAATCATGAGCTGGAAGGGACTCACAGGGATCAGAAGCCAGTTTCTGGTCCTGCACAATCCCACCCTGGGCATCCCAACTGCTCCTGGAGCTCTGGCAGCCTCGGGGCCGTGCCCATTCCCTGGGGAGCCTGGGCAGTGCCAGCACCCTCTGGGGAGGAACCTTTTCCCAATACACTGAGACAAACCTTTATAAAATAGAACCCTTTTCCTGATATATATGATATCAAAAACCTATCAGTTATGCTTGCTGCTTTTAGAAAACACTTCCCAGGATTCATTTGGCAACCTGCAGCAGGCCATGCACATCAGGAACTTTCCAATATAATACACCATGAAAAGTTCACAGAACTAGAGTTCACAGAAACCTGGGTGTTCTCCCCCAAAGACAGCTAAAGTTGACAGCAGATGCCCAAAACTCCACAGAACACCCACAGCTGCTCATTTGAGAGGCTGTGCAGGTGTCTCTGAGGCCCTGGATGCAGTGAGGAGGGGCAGGGCAGCACCTGGAGAGCTGGGGCCGGTTGGTGCCGGCGTTGAAGAGCGTGGGCGAGGCGTGGGTGAACCAGCGCTCGGACAGCAGGTTGTAGGTCTCGATGGCGGCGTCGATGTCGGCCTTGTGGATGCCCACAGACACCCTCATCAGCATGTGCTGGGGACGTTCAGCCACTGCAGGGACACACAGCCAGGGAGCTCCATGGGCCGGGCTGGCCAGGACCTCACAGCCCACCCAGTGCCAGCCCTGCCCTGGCAGGGACACCTCCCACTGCCCCAGGCTGCTCCCAGCCCCAGTGTCCAGCCTGGCCTTGGGCACTGCCAGGGATCCAGGATGTGCAAAATCCTCCTGCAGCAACCTGTGCCCTCCTGAGTTCCTGCAGTTCCTTTCATTCTGACCCACCTGGAGCTCAGCACCCCCAGGTTTGCTGCTGACTTTGGCTCCTGCTTTAGGCTGAACACGTGCTCAGCACCAGCAGTGCCATGGAATCACAGAATCCCAACTGCTTTGGGTTGGGAGGGACCTCAAATCCCACCCAGTGCCACCCCTGCCATGGCAGGGACACCTCCCACTGTCCCAGGCTGCTCCCAGCCCCAGTGTCCAGCCTGGCCTTGGGCACTGCCAGGGATCCAGGGGCAGCCACAGCTGCTCTGGGCACCCTGTGCCAGCCCTGCCCACCCTGCCAGGGAACAATTCCTGATTCCCAAGATCTATTTTAACCCTGCCTTCCCCTTCAGTTTGAAGCCATTTCCTGGCTGCTGTCCCTCCAGCCCTTGGCAATTGTCTCTCTCCAGGTTTCCTGGGGCTCCTTCAGGCCCTGCAAGGCCACCCTGAGCTCAGCCCAAAGCTTCTCCTCTCCAGGCTGAACAATCCCAGCTCTGCCAGCCTTTCCTCCCAGCAGAGCTGCTCCATCCCTCTGCTCATCCTGCTGCCTCCTCTGGCCTCTCTCCCTGTGCTGGGCCCCAGGGCTGGGGCAGCTCTGCAGGTGCTCTCACCTGAGGGGCACAATCCCAATCCCTTTCCTGCTGCCCACACTGTGGCTCAGCCCAGGGCACAGGGATTTTGGGATGCCAAGGCACGTGGCTGGGGCACATCCAGCCTCTCACCCACCAAGCACAGCCAGAAAGCCAGGGGGAAGGCAGACTCCATGTGACAGCCACAGAGGTGACAGCAGCAAGCCCCAAACGCTGCAGTGGGACACTGGAGAGCCAGAGCTCTCATGGAATCACAGAGTGATTGGGGCTGGAAGGAAACTGAGCTCTCCAGCCCAACCCCTGCTCAAACAGCACCAGGCCTGTTTGTTCAGGACTTCATCCCCTCAGGCCTTGAAAATCTCAAGGAACAATGTGCTCCAGTGCTCAACATGGAGGAGGGAAACTGTGTTAACAGTTAATCCAATCAAATGTGCACTCCAGAATCCAATTGTGTTTCAGCTTTATGATACTATAATTAATTTCTGACCCTCCTGGTGTCCCAGGATATCCCAGCCAAGGGCCTGCATCACTGACAGCACAGCACCTACACTTAGCTTTAATTCCATTTAAATGAACTCCTATTTTTAAGAAGTGCTCAGCACCAGGAACAGCCCTTACCTTTGGAGTTGATTTTCAGCAAGTAGGAGCGTTCCAGAGTCTTTAAAAGAGAGGATGGATTTTAGCAGACAGGCAGGTTTGAATTTTTTTAAAAACCCTGTTAACTCCAAACTCAGTCATCTCCACACCTCTCATCCCAGGCTTCACCACCCTTGCACTCTGCTTCTCCTCTCTTAATTAGCTTAATGAGGTGATTAATGAGTGAAAAGACACAAGTCCACTGGAAGATTCCAGCACTGCTTTGGATTTCAGAGCGTGGAGCAGGGGCAGGAGGTTCCACACTGTCCTGGAGCCACAGAACCCCTCTGGAGTCCCCAGGGCCATGGAACAGTGGAGCCCTCCTGAGCCTAAACCCGAGGCAGAGCCAAAGCAAAGCTGGGTGTGAGGGCAGCAGAGCCCCTGGGCTGCTGTGGGGAGGATAAATGCGTGGGGAGAGGATATAAATGTGTGGGGAGAGGACATAAACGTGTGGGGAGAGGATATAAAGGTGTGGGGAGAGGATAAAGGTGTGGGGAGAGGACATAAAGGTGTGGGGAGAGGACATAAAGGTGTGGGGAGAGGATATAAAGGTGTGGGGAGAGGATATAAACGTGTGGGGAGAGGATATAAACGTGTGGGGAGAGGATAAAGGTGTGGGGAGAGGATATAAACGTGTGGGGAGAGGATAAATGTGTGGGGAGAGGACATAAAGGTGTGGGGAGAGGATAAAGGTGTGGGGAGAGGATATAAACGTGTGGGGAGAGGATATAAACGTGTGGGGAGAGAACATAAAGGCGTGGGGAGAGGATATAAAGGTGTGGGGAGAGGATATAAAGGTGTGGGGAGAGGATATAAACGTGTGGGGAGAGGATATAAAGGTGTGAGGAGAGGATATAAATGGAGAGGATAAAGGTGTGGGGAGAGGATATAAAGGTGTGGGGAGAGGATATAAAGGTGTGGGGAGAGGATATAAAGGTGTGGGGAGAGGATATAAACGTGTGGGGAGAGGACATAAACGTGTGGGGAGAGGATATAAAGGTGTGAGGAGAGGATATAAACGTGTGGGGAGAGGATATAAAGGTGTGAGGAGAGGATATAAACGTGTGGGGAGAGGATATAAAGGTGTGAGGAGAGGATATAAATGGAGAGGATAAAGGTGTGGGGAGAGGATATAAAGGTGTGGGGAGAGGATATAAAGGTGTGGGGAGAGGATATAAAGGTGTGGGGTGAGGATATAAATGTTTGGAGAGAGGATATAAAGGTGTGGGGAGAGGATATAAATGTTTGGAGAGAGGATATAAACGTGTGGGGTGACACACTGAGAGAACTGCTCTCCTCTAAACAACAGGGAAAGCAAAATTCCCTTCTCTGGCTCATAAAGGATGGGAGCAATTCCTTTAGGAATGGCATCCAGCAAGTTCAGTGGGATCTGAGCCCAGCAGGTGAAACATTCCAGCAGCAAGAAAACCCCACAACTCATCCCAGTGGGCAGCTGCTTTGTGCAGGTCCCCTTCACCCTCAGAGCCCCCCTGCTGTCCCACCTCCTCCTGTGCCCCCCTCTGCCCCAGCTCAGACAATCCCACAACATCCCACCCCTCCCAACAGAGGGATGTGCTCTTTACCTTAAAGCCAAAGTAGTTGTAGGAGAAGTCTCTGTCGTAGATGATGGCAGAGTTCAGGCGCTGGCAGGAAATAACAGAACTGACAATTTACAAGGTGTCCCAGTGTTATTTTATTGTCCCTTCTGGCATTCCTGGCCCCAAAGCTCTGGTGTGTGAGGGGCACCAGAGCACAGGAATGGAGTAGGAACAGCACTTCCCTCAAAACATCAAAAGCACAGCTCCAAAAAGCTTTTTTCACTCAGTTTGGGGCTGAATTTACTGCAATCTAATTGGACAACAAGAAACAAAACACAGAACCAAAGGACAAAAGGAACTTCCTGGTCAGAACACAGACCTGGAATGACCTGGAAGCTGAACCCAAATCTCTTCTCTCCCTCCTGTGCTGCCCCACTTTGCTCCAGCACAAGGCACTTTTTCTCAGATTAATTATTTGTGCTGATCATGGCAATGGGAACATCCAAGAAAACAAATTTTACTACAAAAACATCCATGGAGGAAGAAAACTCCTACATCCCCTCTTCCACTCCCCACTCATGCCCTGCACTGGATTCTGTGTTGGCTTTTTACCCTAATACAAACACAGCTTGCTTAGAAAATAAGAAAAGTGAATTCTTTAAGTTTTCAACACTCAGTGCAATAGCCCAGAAGTGGAAGAAGCCCAGCACTCACATCTTTGTTGGCCAGAACGATGTCTAGAGTCTCCTTGGAGATCATTGGGGAGTGCTTGCCGTTGTGAGGGTTGATGTAGGTGTAGAGATCCTCCATCACATCTGCCAGGGAAAGGGAGGTGAACGGGACAGGGGCAGGCCTGGCCCTGGGCTTCAGGGATGGAGCAGGCAGGAATGCCTGTCCTTGGAAACAACCCCTGCAGCCCCTCAAACACACAGCTGCTCCTCTGCTCAGCACTGCCAGCCTCAGCAACCCACCTCTCCTACAAATTCTGTCAAAACCCCACTGAACAAACAAACAAATGGGGAGGCAAGGATGATCTCAATCCATCACATTTTCCACCATTCCATTTCTACCTGCCCCTGCCCAGTCACACCAGTGCTGCCCAGTAAGGACCAGTCCAGCACAGACTGCCCTCCCAGTCACACCAGTGCTGCCCCAGTTCAGCACAGACTGCCCTCCCAGTCACACCAGTGCTGCCCAGTAAGGACCCATTCAGCACAGACTGTGCCTGCCCAGTCACACCAGGGCTGCCCCAGTTCAGCACAGACTGCCCTCCCAGTCACACCAGTACTGCCCCAGTCCAGCACAGACTGCCCTCCCAGTCACACCAGTGCTGCCCAGTCAGGACCAGTTCAGCACAGACTGCCCTCCCAGTCACACCAGTGCTGCCCAGTCAGGACCAGTTCAGCACAGAATGTCCTTGTCCAGCCCCTCCCATGGGGGAATCACCAGGGACAGCCTGCTTGGCTGGGGCACAAGGAAAGGAGAGGCTCCCCCTCCACCCCAAGAATTCCCACCCAAAACTTCCTTTTCATAAACCAGGCAATTCCATTTCCCTGGGGAAACTGGTGGATTCCATCTCCACGGCATTTCCAGCCCTCAGGAACCCCCAGCAGAGAGATGTGCACACCCCTGTGCTCCCAGCCTCTCCCTGTGTCCCTGCCCCAGCAGCTGCAGACGTTGTTCACCCACCACTGAAGACCTTCTTGGTCTCCTTGTGCAGGTTGGAGACGGCGATGCGGGCGGCCAGGATGGCGTAGTCGGGGTGCTTGGTGGTCAGCGTGGCCGCCGTCTCTGCGGCCAGAGTGTCCAGCTCCACCGTGGTGACCCCGCTGTACAGCCCCTGGATCACCTTCATGGTGATCTGTGCCTGCAGCAGGGAAAGGGAAAGGCTCCAGGTCAGAGCCCCGGGCTCAGGGGGATCCCGGCGCCCCCAGGGCAGCGCTCGCTGTGCGGGAGGAGGGGGATGAACTGGAACTGCAGGCTGGGAGAGCTGGGGATGCTGCTGGAGAGGGGCTGGGGACAGGAGCCAGGGAATGGCCCCCAGTGCCAGAGGGCAGGGCTGGCTGGGATCTTGGGAATCAGGAATTGTTCCCTGGCAGGGTGGGCAGGGCTGGCACAGGGTGCCCAGAGCAGCTGTGGCTGCCCCTGGATCCCTGGCAGTGCCCAAGGCCAGGCTGGACACTGGGGCTGGGAGCAGCCTGGGACAGTGGGAGGTGTCCCTGCCAGGGCAGGGGTGGCACTGGGGGGGATTTGAGGTCCCTCCCAACACAAACCATTCCAGGATTCTGTGATCTCTTATGATTCAATTTTTTTTTTTTTTTTTTCCAGTCAGACTTGTGGGTGATTTCATCTCTGGATTTTTACCGTGCAAAAGTGAAAACGGAGCTCTTTCCTTGACCCAAGTGCAATTATAACAGATTTTAAAATTAAAATCTACAGCCCATTAGAGGGATGGAGCAGCTCTGCTGGGAGGAAAGGCTGGCAGAGCTGGGATTGTTCAGCCTGGAGAGGAGAAGCTTTGGGCTGAGCTCAGGGTGGCCTTGCAGGGCCTGAAGGAGCCCCAGGAAAGCTGGAGAGAGACAATTGCCAAGGGCTGGAGGGACAGGAGCCAGGGAATGGCCTCAAACTGAAAAATTACAGGTTTAGATCAGATATCAGGAAAAATTTCCTCCCTGGGAAGGTGGGGAGGTACTGGGATGGAATTCCCAGAGCAGCTGTGGCTGCCCCTGGATCCCTGGCAGTGCCCAAGGCCAGGCTGGACACTGGGGCTGGGAGCAGCCTGGGGCAGTGGGAGGTGTCCCTGCCAGGGCAGGGGTGGCACTGGGTGGGCTTGAGAGCTCATTCCAACCCAAACCCTCCTGGGATCCTGTGTAAGGATGGTTTCCAGGCAATAGGACTGACCACTCTCTACTGAACCTCTGTGAACTGTTGCTACTTTTGCACAACTCGTGAGATTCCCAGCCTCCCTGGGAACACTGGCACAGGGTTTGGGAGGCTTGCTGCTGGCCTGGGAAGCTGCTGGCACAAGCAGATCCAAGTCCCAAAGGAGAAAGTGAGCTCCAGGAAAAGAGGTCACACACAGCTGCAGAATAAATAAGAATTCAGGGGCACAAGGAGGCAGGAGGACTCGGAATTTCCCTTCTGTCCTCAGCATCAACTCCCCGTCACTGGTGGTGAGTCAGGACACTTCATGCTGAGGTCACCAAGCCACCAGTGTCCTCCTCCTGCTGTCCATCCCAGTTTGGGTGCAGGACCAGTGGCAACTGCTTGATGGGTGGCATTTCAGACAGGAGAAGGCATCATGAGAACTTGGGACACGGGAGGAGCCTGAACTGGTGACTCCAAATGGCCAAACTGGGTCTGAATCCAGCACAAAAATCTCACAGACACCAGTGGATCCAACGGGGAGCCATCCTGGGCACAGGCTCTGGAAGGAGAAGTTTCTGTGAGTGGGATCAATGCCCACCCCAAATCAGCTCAGAAAACCAAGCAGGGATGTGGCAATGGCAGGGAATTCTGTCCTGGTGGGACCAGGAGGGGATCCAGAGCTACTTCCACGTGGCATTGCTCCAGCTTTGCAGACTGACACTGGGAGCAACCTACCAAATCCAAAATAGGGCAACTGGAGCAACAAAAGCTTTTTTTTTTAAAGTACCAGGGGCTCAAGGGCTTCCCCAGGGTTTGAGGGGAAAGGGAACCACGGCAGGGAAAGGGGATTTTCCCCTCACAGCCTCTGCACCTGGAAAGCAAAACCCCTCAGAACATAAAAAACTGCAACAAACACATTCTGGATGAGTTTGCCAGGAGTTGATGGAACCACAGAACATCCTGAGTGGGAGGGGACCCACAGGAATCCCCTAATCCAGCACAGGGCATTCCTGCCTGGGATCCCCCTTGGCTTCAGCCAGGAGGAAGGGGCAGGGCAGGGCAGGGCAGGGCAGGAGGATGGCAGAGGGGCACTCACGGGATCCACGAAGTCGGCGTTGAGGCCGTAGCAGAGCTTCTGGATGCGCGAGGTGATCTTGTCAAACATGACCCGCTCCTGGCGCCCATCTGCAACACAGGCACCGGGGCTGCCCAGTCAGGGCCAGTCTGACACGGACTGCCCTCCCAGTCACACCAGTTCAGCACAGAGTGCCCTCCCGGTCACACCAGTTCAGCACAGAGTGCCCTCCCAGTCACACCAGTTCAGCACAGAGTGCCCTCCCAGTCACACCAGGGCTGTCCCAGTTCAGCACAGACTGCCCTCCCAGTCACACCAGTGCTGACCCAGTCCAGCACAGAATGTCCCAGCTCCTCCCGTGGGGGAATCACCAGGGACAGCCTGCTTCGCTGGGGTACAGGGAAAGGAGAGGCTCCCCCTCCACCCCGAGAATCCCCACCTAAATCTGCCCAAGCTCAATTCCCAGGGTGGGACCCAGCTGAGGGTCACCCCCCAGCTCAGCTTGGGGACCCCTCCCCTGGCCCAGCACCCCTGGGACCGAAGCGCTGGGGACCAAGCCCAAAGCTCCTGCCACGGGCCCAGAACAAAGGGAGAGGGTCTCGTCCCTCCCTCTCGGTGTCTGGGGGGAGCTCTCTCACTCAGGGCTCCCCCCAGAGCTGAGGGGAGCCCACCCTCCCATCCTCTCCTGAGAGAGGGGCCACCTCCTCTGCTCTCTGTGGGTGCCGTGAGGGGGACCCCAAAGCCCAAGGGCATCCCATCCCCTCACACCGTGTGCCATAAGGCGCCCCCAGAGCTGAGCAGGGATCAGGAGGGATCCGCCCTTCCAAAATGGGGGGATTCCCATCTGCTCACCCTGGGAGCCATGCCAGGGACCCCCAGAGCAGAGCGAACCCCATCCTTCCACGTACCACGAGGGAGCCCCAGAACGGCACAGGGATTCCCCTTCAGGTGCCACGAGGGGCCCCTAAAGCCGCGGGGCCCCGTGCCCACAGCCGGGGTGCCCCGGGCAGGACGGTGCCCCCCATCCCCGACACTCGGTACCGTGCGTGACCCCCAGCGGGGCGCCCCCGGGGCGCGGACAGCGCTCACCTCGCTTCACGACGTGCATGGCGGCGGCGGCTCCCCTTCAATCCCCCTCAATCCCTCTCGGTCCCCTCAGCCGCCCCGGTCCCTCCCGGCAGCTCCGCGCCCGCCGCTTCCCGCGCCCGCCGCGCGCGCCCCGCCCCGCCGAGGCCGCCGCCGCCATCTTGCCTCCGGGCACGGCTCGCTGCCTTGTGGCTCCGCGCACCGCCCCGCTCCCGGCGCTGCCTGCGGCCGCTGGCCGGCACTGATCCCGTCCCGCATCCCGATCTTCTCCCCGTTTCCCCCCCGGGAATCGCCGCCCCGCCGGGGAGCACTGCGAATCCCGCCCGCTTCAAAGATGGCGGCGCCAGCGCTCCCCCGCCCCGCCGGGGGAGGAGACGGAGGGACAGGACGGGGCTGAGGGCGCCAAGGACAGAGCCCGCGAAGGGACAAAACACCCTCGTCCTGGAACGCCAAAACAATTACTGTGTTAATTTAAATTACCCTAAATCAAGGCCCAGGCGTGCAATAATGATTATAACTGTGATTATATAATGATTAAACTGTGGATCTCACTGCCCAGGGAGGTGGTGGAGTCCCCGTCCCTGGAGATGTCCAAGAAACACAGGAACAATCTGAGGCCCCCGTGGTGCCCTCAGGCTGGCCCAGGGCAGAGGAGCAGCAGGGAGAGAGCTGAAGTTACAGAAAGTTCTCTCCCAAGTTCAAAAGCAGCAAAGCTGCACCTGCAGAGCTGCTCCAGCCCTGAGATCCATCAGCAGGAGGAGCTGGAGCTGCTGGAGAGAGCCCAGAGGAGCCACAGAGCTGGAGCCCCTCTGGAGCCAGGCTGGGAGAGCTGGGGGTGCTCACCTGGAGAGGAGAAGCTCCAGGGAGAGCTCAGAGCCCCTGGCAGGGCCTGAAGGGGCTCCAGGAGAGCTGCAGAGGGACTGGGGACAAGGGCTGGAGGGACAGGAGCCAGGGAGTGGCTCCCAGTGCCAGAGGGCAGGGCTGGCTGGGATCTTGGGAATCAGGAATTGTTCCCTGGCAGGGTGGGCAGGCCCTGGCACAGGGTGCCCAGAGCAGCTGTGGCTGCCCCTGGATCCCTGGCAGTGCTCAAGGCCAGGCTGGACACTGGGGCTGGGAGCAGCCTGGGGCAGTGGGAGGTGTCCCTGCCAGGGCAGGGATGGCACTGGGTGGGCTCTGAGGTCCCTCCAACCCCAACCATCCCTTGGATCTGCGAGTCCCGTGAGGGCTCAGGGGCAGCACCACCAGGCACTTGCTGAGTTCCTGTGCAGAATCCAACCCCAAACACCCTCAGTTCCTCTCCAGTCCTGCTCTGAGCGCCTCGGGAAGCAGCAGCTGTGGCACTTGGAGCCCAGGCTGGCAGGAGAACCTCTGCTGTCTGTGCTTTGCAGGCTCCGAGGTGCCCCTTCCCCTCAGGGCTGGCCGGGCCCAGCTGCTCCCGCGCTGAGGGAACGGGAGCAGCCAGAGGCGGCACCCACCCCAAATGTTGGGGTTTGCTCCAGGGCAGAACCATCAACATCGCCAGGCCACTGCCCCTCGGGCTGAGGCGGACCCTGAGAGGCTCACAGAGACATCCCGGGGCTCAGAGGGGCTGGAAATTGAGTTTTTCTTGCTTGTGGCCGCTGTCCCTCCCGAGGTGAGGGTGTTGGTTCCAGGCCAGATGCCACCAGGGGTTCCTCAGTCCCCAGGGGGTTGGAAAGGTGCCCAATGCACCAGGTGAGCCTGGGCCTGCTCAGAGAGCTCTCCCCTCCAAGGTGGGACACAGGGAATGGTTGGATCAGGAAATGGGAATAAGGTTGGGGTGGAGCCTCTGTTTTAGTGGAAAAGAGGCTCCAGAAGGAAAACAATCCCAAATGGCACTTTGGTCTGGTTGGAGCCCGAGCTGCACTCACAGATGTTTGTCTGTAAGTTCTTCTCCTTGAGTTTTTCTCCCCCTGTTCTGAAGGCAGGAGCAGGTGGAGCAGCTGGCTGGTTCCTGAGGCCGGGGGTGCAGAGCAGAGCCGGGAGCTGCCCCTGAGCAGAGCCAGGAACTGCCCCAGAGCAGAGCCGGGAACTGCCCCAGAGCAGAGCCAGGAACTGCCCCAGAGCTGCCCCAGAGCAGAGCCGGGAACTGCCCCAGAGCAGAGCCAGGAACTGCCCCAGAGCTGCCCCGGAGCAGAGCCGGGAACTGCCCCAGAGCAGAGCCGGGAACTGCCCCGGAGCAGAGCCGGGAGCTGCCCCAGAGCAGAGCCGGGAGCTGCCCCAGAGCTGCCCCGGAGCAGAGCCGGGAGCTGCCCCGGAGCAGAGCCGGGAGCTGCCCCAGAGCAGAGCCGGGAGCTGCCCCGGAGCAGAGCCGGGAGCTGCCCCGGAGCAGAGCCGGGAGCTGCCCCAGAGCTGCCCCAGAGCAGAGCCGGGAACTGCCCCAGAGCTGCCCCGGAGCAGAGCCGGGAACTGCCCCAGAGCTGCCCCGGAGCAGAGCCGGGAGCTGCCCCGGAGCAGAGCCGGGAGCTGCCCCAGAGCAGAGCCGGGAGCTGCCCCGGAGCAGAGCCAGGAACTGCCCCAGAGCAGAGCCGGGAGCTGCCCCAGAGCAGAGCCGGGAGCTGCCCCAGAGCAGAGCCGGGAGCTGCCCCGGAGCAGAGCCGGGAGCTGCCCCAGAGCTGCCCCAGAGCAGAGCCGGGAGCTGCCCCGGAGCAGAGCCGGGAGCTGCCCCAGAGCTGCCCCGGAGCAGAGCCGGGAACTGCCCCAGAGCTGCCCCGGAGCAGAGCCGGGAGCTGCCCCGGAGCAGAGCCAGGAACTGCCCCAGAGCAGAGCCGGGAGCTGCCCCAGAGCAGAGCCGGGAGGTGCCCCAGGGCAGCTCCAGGGGCCAGCACTGCCCAGGGGCTGGGGCAGCACACGGAGCCCCACATCCAGGGGCTGGGGCACTGCTGGGGAGTGCTGTAAATGCACTTTTTGGAGCTGGCTTTTCGCATACACTGAGGTGATTGCTTTATGTGTAACATGGTGTTATAAATGCACATTTTGGAGCTGGCTTTTCGCATACAGTGAGGTGATTGCTTTATGTATAACATGGGAAGGTTGTATTGTGT
Organism: Phylloscopus whistleri; assembly: GCA_017589585.1. Classification (NCBI taxonomy): domain Eukaryota; kingdom Metazoa; phylum Chordata; class Aves; order Passeriformes; family Phylloscopidae; genus Phylloscopus; species Phylloscopus whistleri. The sequence goes on along the minus strand of JADMLD010001742.1, from coordinate 62,587 downwards.
GTTCTTTTATTAATAGAGTTTAGAAAATGTGATGAATGTATATTCTTTAATTGTAACAGAGTAGACTTGGGGGGGTTTGTAACATCTAAAACCAACCAGAAGGTGGGAGATGCCGTCCCACATTCCTGCATGAAGATTCCTGATAAAAGACAATTGAATCTCTGATGGCCAGAACCTCAAAAAGAAGGATTTATGAGGCCTGAGCAGACTGAGCAGAGCCCCACAGACAAAAACTGCACACTTGGGGGGGTTTGGAACCTACAAAGAAAAAACATACCCAAAATGAATGTTTGAATCATGCATTAGAGTCTGTTGAACATTCAACACAGAGATCCTTAAAACAAAGGATCTGAAAGGGCCTTCGTGCTGATTTCGCTTGGTATCAGCACCTCGGCCGAGAAGCTTTGTTTTTCTGTCTCCTAATTGTCTGGTTTTTTAATTTTATTCCTATTAAACTTATAAATTTTTATAAAAAGTGAACTTCATTTTTCACAGGTAGGAACCCCCCTGGGCCAAATCCACACAGTGCCCAGAAATGTGAGGATGGAATCAGAACCTTCAGAGAAGCTAAAATACATAAATCCACACAGACCTGAGGTAGAAGTGCAAGTTTAGTTTTAAATAAGCAGAGGGGTTTTAAGTGCCTGCATTAGGTAGTGAGAGAAGGACTAAAGCCTGGCTTAAAGTTCAAGGAACATTGCCTTTTGCAAAGTCAGTTAAATTCTAGTCATAACAAAAATAGTGCAGCCTTGCTGAAAATTCCTAGAGGGAACAGACAGAATTCTATACATAGAATTTGTGTAAGAATTTGTGTTTGCCTTCCCACATCAATCTGAACTTAGGATTGGCCCAGCAAGGACGTAGAAAATCCATGTAAGTACCAAATTGGCTAAAAATAGAATAAAAATGCACTACCTTGAGAATACACACACGCAGGGCTCACGAAAACACCAATGCTGCTGCTGTGGCTGCTGCTCCTGCTTGGGATTAGAGACGTTGTGTTGTGAGGTCTCTGTGCACTGCTACAGACTCTGGTACCTTTGCCTTCATGGCACTGATGGGATGGAACACATCCCCAGTGAAGGACTTCTTGTAAACCACCCAGCCTTTAGTCTGCAGTGAAAACTCCCAAACCTCTCAGTGTCAAAGCCCTGCCAGGCTTCACCTCCCCCCAGCCCTGCTGAGAGGAGCCCTGGGCTCTGCTCCCACAGGGACATGGGGCTGTGATCCCTGCTCCCAGAGGGACATGGGGATGTGATCCCTGATCCCAGAGGGACATGGGGATGTGATCCCTGATCCCACAGGGAAATGGGGATGTGATCCCTGCTCCCATGGGGATGTGATCCCTGCTTCCACAGGGACATGGAGATGTGATCCCTGCTCCCACAGGGAAATGGGGATGTGATCCCTGCTTCCACAGGGACATGGAGATGTGATCCCTGATCCCACAGGGACATGGGGATGTGATCCCTGATCCCATGGGGATGTGATCCCTGCTCCCATATGGAAATGGAGATGTGATCCCTGCCCACAGGGACATGGGGATGTGATCCCTGCTCCCACAGGGACATGGGGATGTGATCCCTGATCCCACGGGGATATGATCCCTGCTCCCACAGGGAAATGGAGACACAATTCCTGTTCCCACAGGGACATGGGGCTGTGATCCCTGCTCCCATGGGGATGTGATCCCTGATCCCACAAGGACATGGGGATGTGATCCCTAATCCCACAGGGAAATGGGGATGTGATCCCTGCCCACAGGGACATGGGGATGTGATCCCTGATCCCACAGGGAAATGGGGATGTGATCCCTGATCCCACAGGGACATGGGGATGTGATCCCTGCTCCAGATGTGATCCCTGCCCACAGCTCCCTGACAGGAGGGCTGGGGACAGAGTCATTCCCAGCACCAAGGGCAGAGCAGGGACACCCCAGTGCCACTGCCCCTGTCCTGAGCCCCGCCAGCGCCCGCTGGAGATTCCCTGGATGCACATCTGGAGGCAGCCGGCCCTAATGAGTGTTAATGAGTGTTAATGAGTGTTAATGAGCGCTAATGAGCGCCAGGCTAAGGAGGAGCCAGCCCCAGGGGCTGTGGGGTTTGAATGAGCTGTGCAGGAGCTGTGCCACCTGGAGAGGCTCGGGGACCAATTTCTCCCCTGGAAAATGTGCTTTTCCAGGGTAAATATGGGCAGGTGCAGGCTGCAGGGAGCAGGATCTCCTCCAGGCCAAGGTGTGTGGGGATGGAGATGTCAGTGCACTGGAAACACCGGGATCTGCCAGGGGCTGCCCCTGTGCCATCACCATCCCATATCCCAGCAGATGCCAACCACTGATCCCAGTGTCATTTCATTTATCCTGGAAAGGTCCTGCACCTCCGAGGTGTTTCTGGGGACTCTGAGCAGGACCCGCTGCCCAGGGAGTTGTCCCATCTCTTGTAACAGTTTGGGGGTGGCTGCCTGTCCCTGTCCCTGCTGCCAGCAGTGTCCCCATGGACAATCCCGGGGTGGATCCAGCCCCGTGCCCACTGTGCCTGCGGAGCTGTGATCCAATTCCCATGGGAGAGGACGATCACAGGGCTCTGGTGCAGGGGGAGCTGGGGTGTCCCCACTGACCTGGCCAGGAACACGTCCCCAGCAGGCACCCAATGCCCCCATCCCAAGCCTGGGGAGGGCTGGAAGAAGAGAGCAGCAGCCAGCGGCTCGTAAAATAGACTACATGCTTTATTGGATTGAAAAGTTTTATGAAATGACAAAAAAACCCAAAAAACCAAAAAAACCACCTTAAATCAAGAGTTGGCAGATGCGTCAACAGTTGCCGTTTGGTGGATCCCCAACCCCTTCTCCAGAAGCATCCGCAGGTCTCTGCCACCACAAGCAGCCCTGGCCCCGACCCCGCCAGCCCCGCTCTCGGGGGCCCTGCCCGTGACAGTGGGGTGCCCATGGAACTGGGGTGCCCAAGAACTGGGATACCCACAGAATTGGGGTGCCCACGGAACCAGGGCACCCACAAACTGGGGTGCCCACAAACTGGGATGCCCACAGAACCGGGATGCCCACAGAACCAGGGTGCCCATGAACCAGGGTGCCCACAGAACTGGAGTGCCCATGGAACTGGGGTGCCCATGAACCAGGGTGCCCAAGAACTGGGATACCCACAGAATCGGGCTGCCCATGGAATTGGGGTGCCCACGGAACCAGGGCGCCCACAAACCAGGGCACCCACAAACTGGGATGTCCACAGAACTGGGGTGCCCATGAACTGGGATGCCCAAGAACCAGGGTGCCCATGAACCAGGGCACCCAAGAACTGGGGTACCCACAGAATCGGGGTGCCCACAGAACTGGGGTGCCCATGAATCGGGGTGCCCACGGAATCAGGGTGCCCATGAACCAGGGTGCCCATGAATCGGGGTGCCCACAGAATCGGGGTGCCCACAGAACTGGGGTGCCCACAGAATCGGGGTGCCCACAGAATCAGGGTGCCCACAGAACTGGGGTGCCCACAGAACTGGGGTGCCCACGGAATCGGGGTGCCCACAGAACTGGGGTGCCCACAGAATCGGGGTGCCCACAGAATCGGGGTGCCCAGGCAGCAGCCCCGGCTGCAGGGCTGAGCGCGTCCCCCCGTCCCCAGGGAAATGCAGGCACTTAAAGTCATTGAGAGGAATTTTTTTTTTACTTATCCCAAAGCAACAGTGAAATTGTTTAACTCCCACCTACGGAACAAAAAACACCTTTGTAGCCCTTCCTGAATTGTCAAAGACACAAATATATTACTCTGGCATAAAGCAAGGCCCCAGGGCCTCTTGGCATCCAGCCTGGCCTCCTCTTCCTCCCCCCATCGTGCATCCTCCTCTGCCTCGGCAGGAGCAGCCCCCTCCACACCCCGAGGATGTGTGGGATGGTGGTGTGGGGACGGAGGGGGTGGTGAGGACAGGGCCCCTGTGGTCAGAGTGGTGCCAGGGAGCCGCCTTCCGTGGGGTGGGAGGGGGCTTGGGGTTCCCCCGGCAGCCCCGGGGCTGGGGGAGGCTCCTGGAGGAGCTGGGAGGGGGGGAAAGGGGGTGGAGCAGGGGCCGGGCATGGAGCAGAGCTCATCCCTGGGGATGGAACTGTGCTCAGCCCTGGGGATGGAACTGTGCTCATCCCTGGGGAGGGAACTGTGCTCACCCCTGGGTATGGGGCAGGATCCAGGGATGGGGCAGGATCCAGGGATGGAGCAGGATCCAGGGATGGGGCAGGATCCAGGGATGGAGCAGGATCCAGGGATGGGGCAGGGCTCATCCCCCGGGACAGCCTGGGCCCTCGGAGGGACTCAGCCGCAGCTGCTGCCCTGGGCGGGCCCCCCTCAGCGGCCGGGGCTGTGATGGGGACAGCCCGAGGTGACCTGGGGGCTGTGAGCAGCAGGATGTGACCCCAGTGTGCTGAGGGAGGACGGGAGAGCCCCTGGGAGTGGCTCAGGACGGAGACCCGGCTCAGGCTGTGCTGGCAGCAGGCACGGGCTGGCACGGCTGGGCACACCCAGGGCAAGGGGCACTGCCCGTGTGAGCCTCCTGTGCCCCTCGGGGGGCACAGAGCCCCCAGCACCCGGCTGCCCCAGGGGAGGGAGGGCTCTGTCACGGTCCTGCCACCCAGGCACAGCCCGTCCCCTGCCCCCGCTGTGTCCTGGTCCCTCCCTCTGGCCCTGCCCAGCCAGGACAGGGGACACGGGGACAGGGGACGGGCGCGGCTCCCGGAGCCCCCTCAGCCAGGTGTGGATGCCGCACCTGGACCTGCTCGGCACTAACACGGCTCGGGACGGCCCCTCCCTCACTGTCCCTCGTCACCAGGGCCCTCAGCCGGGTCCCCGGGGCACGGCGGGTCCGGAGCAGTCCGGGGGGCTGGGGGGGTGCCCGGGGAAGGGAATGGGGGGACAGGGACAGGGACAGGGACAGGGACAGGGACAGGGACAGGGACAGGCGTGGGCTGCTCCCCCCGCGCCTCCCGACCTGGCCCGGCCCCCGGGCGGAGCGGTGCGGGACACACAAGTACCGGCAAGGGCAGAGTCCTCCCTCCCCCGAGAGCTGCTCGGGGGGGATCCCCTTCCCAGGGGCGCAGCCGTGGGGGCCGGGCTGGAAAAGTGACTCGGAGAAGTGAGGGAGAACCGCTGCCAGCTGAGTCACCCCGCGGCGAGCAGCCGGCGCCGGCCCGACCCTCCATCAGCCTGTGCAAAAGTCGGAGGAGGCAGGAAAACAAATTAATAACAACAATTAAAAAAAAAACAAAACAACCCAACGAAACAACAAAATAAAAAAATAAAACCACATTGAAACCAAACCCAAAGGCCGCGTGGCTGAGCAGAGCAGGAGTAACTGGAAGCCATGCACAGCAAAGCCGGGACCGCAGCGGTCGGAGGGGAGGGCAGGGCAGGGGCGGCTCTTCTCCCGGGGGGAGCCGGCGGCGTCGCGGCTTTTCGTCTCGGAGATGAGGAAATAAATAAGTTTAAATAGCTCCTCCCGTGGCGGCGCTGGGGGTGACTCGGGGTGCGGAGGGAGCCGGGGCCGCGCTGCGTTCCCGGTGCACGGCCGGCCCCGGGCCCGGCGGGACGCGTCCGGGGGGCTCCCCCTACTTCTTGGGCTTCTTGAAGATCTTTAGGGGGAACTTTTTCTTGCTCTGGCCGAGGTCAACCTCGTCGCCCGTCAGGCTGCTGTCCTCGTCCCCCGGGCTCTTCTTGGCGGCCAGCTGCGGGATGCGGGTGTTCCTGGCGCCGCTGGGCCGGCAGTCAGAGATGGGGGAGGGGGTGTCGGGGTCGGTGGAGCTGGGGCTGTGCGACCGCGACGAATCCGAGTGGCTGGGCTTGCCGGCCGTCGGGTGGCTGATCTCCCCCAGGCTGGAGGACTTCTCCATGCCGTGGTTCACCATCATCATCTTCTTCATCGCCATGGGGCTCTCGGGCAGGCGCTCCTGCAAAGCCGCCAGGGCGGGGGGCTCCCCGTGCCGGCTGCCGCCGTTGGGGGTGGGCGCGCCGGGGCCCGGGGGCCCGGGGGCAGCCTCCTCCATGGACCTGGTCAGCAGCGTGGGCCGGGCAGCCAGCAGCTTGGGCGCCGAGCTGGGGATACGCTGGTGGTCGCTCAGGTGCGGGATGGAGGAGTCGGAGTCGCAGCGAGTTAAATCTCTGCGGTGAGAGCGGTGAGAGAGGAGTCAGTGCCGGCCCGGCCCGGCCCCGCACGCACGGACGGCAGCGGCGGCTGAGGGGGCCAGGGGACCCCCCTACTCACCCCCGGTGAGCCCCTGCCCACCCTGCCCCGGCTGTGCCCCCCTCGGGGTCAGGGATGCCCGGGCACACCCGGGCTCAGCCCCCGGAGCCGCTGGGCACGGAGCCGGGATGGGGGCTCGTTCCTCCCCCGCGGATCCCGGTGTGTCCCCGGAGCCCCTCAGCCCTCGCCACATCCGTGTGTGCCCCCGCTCCCCCGCCCCTGCCCCTGCCCGGTGCCAACCCCGAATCCCGGTGGGAGGAATTGGGGTTGGGTGCCCCACACCAAGCCATGCCCAGCCCCGCCTGCACCAGGTTTGTGCCCAGCCTGTGCCTGCCGGGGACGGGGCCGGGGGGGCTCCCGGAGCCCCTCCGGAGAGTGGGAGGCAGCAGGACGGGGAAATGACAAATCACAGCTCGCTCCTGCGGGCTGGGTGGCTGCTGGCCCCACGCCCCCGGGACCCCTACGGCACAGGAGCTCCGCTGCTTCCCGGTGCTTCCCGGTGCTTCCCTCTGATCCCAGGGCGAGGTCAGGGGCTGCCCGGCCAGCGGGATGGGGTGAGGGGCCCCGGCCCTGCCCCGGGCACGGGAGGGAGGTGCGGAATGGGAGGCAAATGGAAAGGAAAGGAGCGAGGGGAGCACAAGAGGAGGTGGGAAGTGCTGAGCTGTCCCTGGCCCTGGAGCCCCCCTGATCTCTGCTCCTGCCACAGACCCCCGCACAGGGGTCACCACACCTGCCTGGCACTGCACGAGGAGCCCCCAGACCATCTCCTGTGGTACCACCACCAACATCAGCCTGGAGGCAGCTGAGGAGACCGGCAGGACAAGGGGAAACCTCCTGAACAGAGCTGGCACCTGTGGGGATGTCCAGGCAGAACTGGGGAGGTGTTCAGGAATCAGGGGATGGTTTGGGTGAGAAGGCACCTTGAGGACCACCCAGTGCCACCCCTGCCACGGCAGGGACACCTCCCACTGTCCCAGGCTGCTCCCAGCCCCAGTGTCCAGCCTGGCCTTGGGCACTGCCAGGGATCCAGGGGCAGCCACAGCTGCTCTGCTCTCACCTGAGCAGGGCAGAGGGGCACAAGCCCAGTCCCTTCCCTGCTGCCCACACGGTGGGATCAGCCCAGGGCACAGGGATTTAAGGTCCCAGTGCTCATGGCCAGGGCCTGTGGAGCTTCTCCCACCAATGCCCAGCTCCTTCTCCCCAGGGCTGCTCCCAGCCCATGCTCCCCAGCCTGTCTTGTGCTGGGGTTGCCCCCACCCAGGTGCAGGACCTTGCCCTTGGTGCTGGCTGAGCTCCCTGAGGCTGGCACGGTCCCAGCTCTCCAGCCTGCCCAGGTGCCTCTGGGTGCCCCATCCCTTCCCTGCAGTGTGTGAGCACAGCCCCCAGCTCTGTGTCACTGGCAGTGTGGGGCTGCCCTGCACCCCAGGGTCCCTGTCACTGATGCTTCCCAGCGCTGGTCCCAGTCCTGGCCTGAGGAAGCCACACAGTGCCCTGCACAGCACCACTGCTCCCTGCTCTGCACAGCACCACTGCCCTGCACAGCACCACTGCTCCCTGCACTGCACAGCACCACTGCTCTACACAGCACCACTGCTCTGCACAGCACCACTGCTCCCTGCACTGCACAGCACCACTGCTCTACACAGCACCACTGCTCCCTGCTCTGCACAGCACCACTGCTCTGCACAGCACCACTGCCCTGCACAGCACCACTGCTCTACACAGCACCACTGCTCTGCACAGCACCACTGCTCACTGCTCTGCACAGCACCACTGCCCTGCACAGCACCACTGCTCTGCACAGCACCACTGCCCTGCACAGCACCACTGCACCCTGTTCTGCACAGCACCACTGCTCTACACAGCACCACTGCTCACTGCTCTGCACAGCAGCAATGGCAGCCACTGAGTCCCGGCTGTCCCAGCACAGGGAGGCTGCACAGGCCCAGAACATTCTCCTCAACCTGGAACGAGTGCAGTTCTTCAACAAACCCCATGGAATAAAGCTGGGCCCTCATTCAGCAGCTCCATGGAACACACAGAGAAAAGGTATCAAGAGAGCCCTTGGGTGGCTGGGACACAGCCATGGATCTACCACAGAGAGCACCTCAGCTCTTCTCCTCCCAGCAGCACAGAGCCCTGGGCACTGCTGGCACTGTCCCTGTCCCTGCACACGGAGCCCTGGGCACTGCTGGCACTGTCCCTGTCCCCTCACAGGGAGCCCTGGGCACTGCTGGCACTGTCCTGTCCCTGCACAGGGAGCCCTGGGCACTGCTGGCACTGTCCTGTCCTGGCACACAGAGCCCTGGGCACTGCTGGCACTGTCCTGTCCCTGCACACGGAGCCCTGGGCACTGCTGGCACTGTCCTTGTCCCCTCACAGGGAGCCCTGGGCACTGCTGGCACTGTCCTGTCCCCGCACAGGGAGCCCTGGGCACTGCTGGCACTGTCCTGTCCCTGCACAGGGAGCCCTGGGCACTGCTGGCACTGTCCTGGCCCTGCACAGAGCTCTGGGCACTGCTGGCACTGTCCTGTCCCTGCACACAGAGCCCTGGGCACTGCTGGCACTGTCCTGGCCCTGCACAGAGCTCTGGGCACTGCTGGCACTGTCCTGTCCCTGCACACAGAGCCCTGGGCACTGCTGGCACTGTCCCTGTCCCTGCACAGGGAGCCCTGGGCACTGCTGGCACTGTCCTGTCCCTGCACACGGAGCCCTGGGCACTGCTGGCACTGTCCTGTCCCCGCACACAGAGCCCTGGGCACTGCTGGCACTGTCCTTGTCCTGGCACAGGGAGCCCTGGGCACTGCTGGCACTGTCCTGTCCCTGCACACGGAGCCCTGGGCACTGCTGGCACTGTCCTTGTCCTGGCATAGGGAGCCCTGGGCACTGCTGGCACTGTCCTGTCCCTGCACACGGAGCCCTGGGCACTGCTGGCACTGTCCTGTCCCCGCACACAGAGCCCTGGGCACTGCTGGCACTGTCCTTGTCCTGGCACAGGGAGCCCTGGGCACTGCTGGCACTGTCCTGTCCCTGCACACGGAGCCCTGGGCACTGCTGGCACTGTCCTTGTCCTGGCATAGGGAGCCCTGGGCACTGCTGGCACTGTCCCTGTCCCTGCACACAGAGCCCTGGGCACTGCTGGCACTGTCCCTGTCCCTGCACACAGAGCCCTGGGCACTGCTGGCACTGTCCTTGTCCTGGCACAGGGAGCCCATCCCGGGTGAGCAGCCAGAGAACAGAACAATCCCAAAGGTGCCAACCCCCAGCTGCTCTGAGCCAGCAGCTGCAGCCCCTCCAAGGGACACAACTGCCATGGACCCCAGGTGTGGAGCCACCCAGCTCCCAGGGCCACCAGCAGGTACTGCAGGAGGTCACTGTCACGGCTGGTGGCCCCTGGCTGTCACTGGGATCACTGGGGTAACTAACTGGGATAACTGGGCTGAACATGGGGTGCTGAGCTGACCCCCAGAACATGGACACACCCACACCCTGGGGCTGGGACACCTCGGGAGTGCAGGTGCAATGTCACTGCCATCACAACCTCACACTCACTCCTTCAGGGAACTCAGCAATCTCCTGCTCTCCCCAAAGGTTTCTCACTCCTGGCTCACCACTCCTGCAAAGGGGAACTTCTGCTGGAATTCCTGCCTGGACACTCCTCTCCCAGGGAGGGTGGCAGAATCCTCCACCTGCACATGCTGAGCCCTTGCTGAGGTGCTGCCGTGGTAGAACCCCCACTGCCAGAGGATCATCTCCTCACAGCTCCCTGGGAAGTGCCCCCTTTGCAGGACAACAGAGCAGGCTGTGGCTGCAGGGGTTGGCAGCAGCCCAGGGCCGGGAGAAGGAGCGAGGCTGTGGGGCAGAAGCTGGGCACAGCAATGGTGCTGCTCAGAGCCAGGCTCAGGGACAGGCAGCATGGCATCCTGGCAGGAATGCACTCCAGGCTCAGGTGATGGAGAGCCCCAAGGGACCCAGCGTGCCCTGGCCGGGCACAGAGAGCACCCATTCCCTTCACTGTCAGTGTCCCAGCTCCACCCAAGAAGCTGCTTTTCCAGGAAATCCATCCCAGCAATCCCACAGGGTGGGGGTTGGTGATAGAAATCCTTTCCAACAGCCAGAGAGCAGCAAATCCAGGAGAACGTGGGGGTTTTCCAGCTGAGCAGTGTTCAAGGATGTGTGAGGAGGGCGAGTGTTCCCTGCTGGGCTCCCAGAGCTGCTCCCTGTCCCTGCAGGTTTCACTCCAGCAGGGAGCAGAGCAGTCCTGCAGCACGTGGAGAAAGTGAGGACAGCAGATGGAGAGCCACGCTCTGCTCAAGGGGCGTTTCCTTCCCGGAGAGCAGAACCTGATCCCAGGACAGCTGGAGGTGGGGCCTGGGCAGGGCCTCGGTGACACCACGGCCCCTGTGTCACCTCCTGGCACTGCTCTCCCTGCAGCACAGGGTCTGGGGCCAGCTGGGGGGCTGGGGGATCCACATGCCCATCCCTGGTCTGGCTGTTCTCTGGGATCCTGGGGGATCCACGTCCCCATTCCTGGTCTGGCTGTTCTCTGGGATCCTGGGGGATGCACGTCCCCATTCCTGGTCTGGCTGTTCTCTGGGATCCTGGGGGATCCATGTCCCCATTCCTGGTCTGGCTGTTCTCTGGGATCCTGGGGGATCCACGTCCCCATTCCTGGTCTGGCTGTTCTCTGGGATCCTGGGAGATCCATGTCCCCATTCCTGGTCTGGCTGTTCTCTGGGATCCTGGGGGAACCACGTCCCCATTCCTGGTCTGGCTGTTCTCTGGGATCCTGGGGGATCCATGTCCCCATTCCTGGTCTGGCTGTTCCCTGGGATCCTGGCGGATCCACGTCCCCATTCCTGGTCTGGCTGTTCTCTGGGATCCTGGGGGATCCACGTCCCCATTCCTGGTCTGGCTGTTCTCTGGGATCCTGGGCCCTGGGCTGGATGCACCACGTGGGTTCCACCTTGCTGCAGCCCCAGCTCATCCCTCTGGGCTCATCCAGGGGGACTGAAGGAGCTGATGCCCAAGAGCACACAATTCCCAAGTATCCCAGTGGTCTAAGCCAACCCTGCTCATACACAATCTCTCCAGCTGGAACTCAGGAATACATTCCTGAAGGACACAGGGAAGAGCTGGGGACAGCAGCACCCTCCAGAGCAGCAGCAGTGCCCACCCTGCTGTGCCAGGCTACGGGGACATCCTGGCACACAGGACACTCCCACCACGCCAGGAACAACCCAAGGGACACCTGACAGACCAGGACACCTGGCACAGGCACCTCCTGCATTCCTACTGTGGCACCCATGGCTGATTTGGGGAGCTGAACACCGATGGCCAAGAACCTGTGGGATTTTCTTCAGCTCCAAATGAGCCCAACAGCAGGGACAGGACTGCTGGGATCACACTGCTGGCTCACAGACAGCAAGAGGAGAGGACACTCCTGAGTCCCTGCCAGGGCAAGAGGGAGCAAAGAGCATTGCCAGGATTCTGCCATCAAGGCCTGGCCTGGATCCCACTGATTTCCATGAGGATTATGCTCCTGAACTGTTCCAGCACATCTTCCAGAGGAAAAGCTACCCCAGGACACGGCTGGCCTCGAAGGATCCCAGGAAGGGATCAGAGGAAGTGTTTCTGCAGAGCAGGAGCCCTGACAGCTCCTCATCCCTCCTGGAAACCACAGAGCAGCAACTGGACAGGGAAACACCTGGGAGCCCGAACCTTCCTCCATCCCAGCAGGGCTCCCTGCTCCTTCCCAAGGATCCAGGCACTCCTACCACCTCCAGAGAGCTCCCTGCTCCTTTCCAAGGATCCAGGCACCCCTACCACCTCCAGAGAGCTCCCTGCTCCTTTCCAAGGATCCAGGCACCCCTACCACCTCCAGAGAGCTCCCTGCTCCTTTCCAAGGATCCAGGCACCCCTACCACCTCCAGAGAGCTCCCTGCTCCTTCCCAAGGATCCAGGCACCCCTACCACCTCCAGAGAGCTCCCTGCTCCTTTCCAAGGATCCAGGCACTCCTACCACCTCCAGAGAGCTCCCTGCTCCTTTCCAAGGATCCAGGCACCCCTACCACCTCCAGAGAGCTCCCTGCTCCTTTCCAAGGATCCAGGCACTCCTACCACCTCCAGAGAGCTCCCTGCTCCTTTCCAAGGATCCAGGCACCCCTACCACCTCCAGAGAGCTCCCTGCTCCTTTCCAAGGATCCAGGCACCCCTACCACCTCCAGAGAGCCACCCTGCCAGCGCTCACCTGCCTAAGGCAGGATGGATCTGCTTCCCCCTGCGCTTCCTCCCACCCCACCAGGACCCACCCGAGCCAGGAGGGAGGGAGGGAGGGAGGGTGAGGAGATGGGGATGGCAAACAAAAGAAGCAGAGAGCAAAGCATGGAGTGAGGAAAGGCTGGAGTACAGGAAGCCTGGGAGTGGAGGAGGAGCAGGGGAGGAGCAGGAGGAGGATGGAGAACAAACAGCTGTTTTTCCCCAGCCCTGCAGCCCATGAGGGGTTTCTCTGGGTGTCCCCACTTGGCTCCAGCCTGGCACAGGCCAGGAGCTGCCCTGGGTGTGCTCCAGCAGCCACAGAGCCCTCGCTGCCTCCTCCCTCTGTGTCTGCCTCTCCCAGCACCCTTGGCTCTGTGCACGTGGCACCAGGGACCAAGGCTTTTCTTAAGGCAAATTCCCCAATTTGCTGTGGGGCCGAGCTTGGTGCAGCCTCAAGGCAAAGCCAACAGCATTTTCCTCCCTCCCAGCCTGCAGGAGCTGTGAATTCCTCATTTCCCTGGGTTCCTGACCCTCTCCCTTCCCTGCGCTGCGGCTGCCGCCTCCCTTCCTGGCTGGAGAAGGGCCCGGGCCTGGGGATTTGGTGCTCCCCTCCCACCTCCATCAGCTCTCCCCAGCTGAGGCAGGCACTGGCAGCAGAAACCTGTGTGCACACACACACAGCCCCTCCAGCCCCTCTCCCCCCGATCCCGCAGCCGCCTCGGGCCCGGAACCGCTCTGACCTGATCGGCGCCGGATCCTCTGAAGCCAATTGCAAAAGAGAAGCAAAGAGTGAGGAGGTGAGGAGGGAGTGGCTCCCTGCCAGGAGAACCCAGCAGGATTCCGGAGACAGCCATCCCCAGCCTTGCCCGGGGCAGCTCCTTGGAGATGTTTCTCCCGTGAGCCCTGCCCAGCCTCGGCCTCTGCTGCCTGTGGGAGAGCCTGAGGAGCTCCAGCAGCCCCCACTGTCCTTCCACCAAGGGAGCCAGCAATCTCTGGGGTTCTGCTCTGGCCTCGCAGTGACTCCCTGGGAGGCCCTTCTGAGCCTCCCCAGGAGGGAGGGAGGGAGGGATGGAAGGACCTCCAGGACGGGGCTGTCAAGGAGGAGCAGCAATCCATGGGCCCGGCAGCGGTGCCTTAGGGATGATGCATCAAAGCAGCATCTGCTAATGATGCAGTTGGATAAAACAATTAACAGTGACAAACCCACGTCCTTGGGGCACCCAGCTCTCATTTCTGCTGCTGGCATGGATGAGGTGGGGGGAGCTGCCTGCTGTGGTGCAGCTGGAGCAAATCCCAGCTGGGAGGTTCTGACTCCATCGCTTCTCCTGCATCACCCACCAGGCTCTGGCCTGGGAGCAGGGAGAGGCCAGTCCTGCTGGCACCCAGGGGTGACCAGCTGGGCTCTGACCAGGGGAGGCCCCACTACTGCCCTCCTAATGACCTCTGGCATCGTCCCCTTCCCTCCCTGGGGTCCCCATGCTGGATCCCATTTTCCCTCTGCCACTCTCAGGGGGTTTGCAGGGACTCAGGCTTTGTCCTGGGCAGGAATTCCACGTGTCACAGGCCTCAGGTGGAAATAAATCACATTTCAACAGCTATTTTGGACACAGGACATGAGCCCCAGGCTGCCAGGATGAGCCCTCCCTCCTGCAGAGGCAGGGAGGCAATGGCAGCAGGGACCAGCAGCATTCCCAGCTCTTGCCAGTCACACTGGGACAGCTGCAGCTGAGCTCCCACTGACAGGAGTTAATTAATTAATGACACTGCTTCTCATCATCCCCAACCAACCATTGCTGAATTAACTGAGATGCTGCTCTTTAATTCTCCACTGTGGAGCAGGTGCAGGAATTTCCCCCTCCAGAATGTGCCCGGGGCTGCTCAGCTTTGAGACACCCGGGGCAGGGAGGGGGTGGAACATCCAAACCAGGGACTGTGAACAAGGCCAGGAGAGATCCCAGCACCTGGGGGCAGAGGGACCCACAGGTAAGGGGATAATGGGGCAACGTGCTGGGATGGGTGAAGATGTGGTGACTGGGAATGTTTCCCTGCCTGGGGAAATAATGGTGGAAGGACATTTCCCCCATCCTCTGCCTCACCCAGAGACTTCCAGCCTTCTCCCAGCAGTCTGCTCCCCAATACTGAGGATTGTGAGACTGTTTCTGAATTTGCCATGGGGAAAGCATGGAGCAGAGATGGAATGAGCTGTCCAGGGCCACAGGCAGCACCTGGCAGGGACAGGATTCCCTGGTCCATCAGCCTTCCCACTGCTGGGACACCTGAGGCCACGGGCACACATCCACTGCCCCCAAGCCCAGGGGGATCCCACACAACACCTCGGGGCAGCTGCATCCAGGAGCCCGTGGGGCAAGGACCTCCAGGATCTCGCTCAGGTGAGAGCCACCTGAGGAACCTGAGCTGTGCTGGGGACACACACACAGCATCCCTGCCAGGGCTGTCAGGGCCCCTGGAGCACCAGCAGGATTCCTGCTCCTCCCTGTCACCAGCCTGCTGGACTGGGACAGCCCTGGGATTTCGGGATGGGGGATAACCAGCCCCTAGGATGTGCCAGCTCTCCAAAGAGCCAACTGCAAGGGACCAAGCTAAAGCCAACAAGAGCAGCTCCAACTCCCTCCTCAGACATTCCTTAGCCAAAACACCCCCCACTCCTCGTGCCTACCAGAGCAGAGGCAGAACACATTCCTGAACTGCCACTCTAGCACCTCTGAAAACCACCCCAAATTCCTCCAGCTGCTACCTCGTGGTCCCCACCCATCATGCTCCCTTTGCAATTCACTTGTGAGGACCCCAAGGAGGCCCAGGCTCCAAATCAGGTCGGGTTTGGTGATCAGTTCTGTTACCTCCTCCCATCCCCTTGTTCAGGGGATGCCGAGCACCTGGGAATTCTCATTTGCTCAGCTGCAGTAAAACAGCAGCAGAGCCCCTTGGGAATGCCCCCTCTGAGCTCGTGGGCGTGGGGATGGCCACGGAATCCTCCTGAGAGGCTCCAGCGGCTCGGGAGAGCGGCGGAAGGAACAGAAGTGGATAAATCATGGAATAAAGGCCCAAAAGAAAAAAGGAGGCATGTGAGAGAAGGAGCACACCCCAGCAAGCACCAGCTCTGAGGCACGGCAGGCAGGAGGCAGCTAGAAAAGAAACAGCAATATACCCAAAGCTCCCAGTGCGACAGTGAACTCCAGAGGTGACATCAGGAGGGGGCAGGTCGGGGATGGAATCCATCTGGAGGAAATAAGAGGTGGTGTGATGGTAATAGATAGGGTGGACATGGCAAGCAGGAGCAGGCGCGGTGGTGGCGGATGAGGAGCAGGAGGTGGAGGAGGTGGAGGCAGGCGATGGGCCGGAGCCGGGCAGGTCGGAGCTGAAGGAGTGTCCGGAGCTGAGGCTGTGCATTCGGCGCAGGGACACTCGGCCCGCCCGCGGCGGGGCGGCGGGGCCCGCCTCGGGCTGCCCCGGCACGACGCTCTCTACCAACCTCTGCGATCCGTGGCCGTGCTGCGGCTCCACCAGGCGCTGCCGGACTGTGCTGGGCAAGGCCGGAGCTGCAACGAGACACGGGGGAGTGAGGGCATGGCCTGGGCACGGAGCTCTGCCAGTGCCGTCCCACCAGTGCCATCCCACCAGCACATCCCACCAGTGCCGTTCCACCAGTGCCATCCCACCAGTGCCATCCCACAGTGCCATCCCTGTTCCACCAGTGCCATCCCTGTCCCACCAGTGCCGTCCCACCAGTGCCGTCCCACCAGTGCCATCCCTGTTCCACCAGTGCCATCCCTGTCCCACCAGTGCCATCCCACCAGTGCTGTCCCACCAGGCCTGTGTAACTAGCACATCCCACCAGTGCCATCCCACCAGTGCCATGCCACCAGCCCTCTGCAACTAGCACCAGCCCTGTGCAACCAGCACATCCCTGTCCCACCAGCCCTGTGCAACCAGCACATCCCACCAGTCCTCTGCAACCATCACCATCCCACCAGCCCTGTGCAACCAGCACATCCCTGTCCCACCAGCCCTGTGCAACCAGCACATCCCACCAGCTCTCTGCAACCAGCACCATCCCACCAGCCCTGTGCAACCAGCACATCCCACCAGCTCTCTGCAACCAGCACCATCCCACCAGCCCTGTGCAACCAGCACCATCCCTGTCCCACCAGCCTTCTGCAACCAGCACATCCCACCAGCCCTGTGCAACCAGCACATCCCACCAGCCCTGTGCAACCATCACCATCCCACCAGCCCTGTGCAACCAGCACATCCCACCAGCCCTGTGCAACCAGCACCATCCCACCAGCCCTGTGCAACCAGCACATCCCACCAGCCCTGTGCAACCAGCACCATCCCACCAGCCCTGTGCAACCAGCACATCCCACCAGCCCTGTGCAACCAGCACATCCCTGTCCCACCAGCTCTGTCCAACCAGCACATCCCACCAGCCCTGTGCAACCAGCACATCCCTGTCCCACCAGCTCTGTCCAACCAGCACATCCCACCAGCCCTGTGCAACCAGCACATCCCTGTCCCACCAGCTCTGTCCCACCAGCACCATCCCACCATCATGGCCCATTGGCACCATCCCACCATCCCACCCCCACTGGCACCATCACCATCCCACCAGCAGCACCCCGCTGCCCCTGCCCCACTGACACCGTCCCACTGTCCCTGCGCCACCAGCACTGTCCCCACCTCGTGCCAGCAGTTAGGGCCTGTTTAATGCAGAAGCAGCTTTAAGCTGGTGCTGAACATGCTGGATTAATGCCCAGCCCATGGGAAAGTCCAGCACTGCTGATGTAGGTGCCTCTGAACACCTTATCTGAGCATCTTGCCTGACACAGAGAGTGCCTGCTGAGTCACCCCACCTGGAGCCACCACCCGGCCCCTGGAGAGCCAAGAACTGGGCACTGCCAGGGCCATTCCACCCTCACAGACATCTCATGGCTCCAGTCCTGCTGCCTGGCTGGGACCTTCACAGCCCACAGCAGGAGCTCCAGGCAAGCCCTGAAGCTCCACTCCCAGAGCTCAGCTCTGCTCGATTCTGGCGCTGCTGTGCAGGGGCAGCACCAGGAGCAAAGCAGGGCAGCATGGAATCATACAGGGGATTGGGCTGGGAGGGACCCTAAAGATCATCTCCTCCCACCCCTGCCATGGCAGGGACACCTCCCACTGTCCCAGGTTGCTCCAAGCCCCAGTGTCCAGCCTGGCCCTGGACACTTAGAGGGATGGGGCAGTTCCCTGGTTGGTTGAAAATATTGGGGTGGAGGACCTTGGGCAGGAATTGTTCCCTGGCAGGGTGGGCAGGCCCTGGCACAGGGTGCCCAGAGCAGCTGTGGCTGCCCCTGGATCCCTGGCAGTGCCCAAGGCCAGGCTGGACACTGGGGCTGGGAGCAGCCTGGGGCAGTGGGAGGTGTCCCTGCCAGGGCAGGGGTGGCACTGGGTGGGATTTGAGGTCCCTCCCAACGCAGACTTTCTGGGATTCATGCCCCATTCCTCCCTGCCTCAGCTGGTGACTCTGGCCCCAGAGCAGCCTCACCTGCTCCCAGCCTGTGACTGGGATGTGACTGATCAGAGACTCAGCCTGAGAAATATTCTCCTCTTCTGTCAATTCCCCTGGGCACCAGGTGGGAATGTCCTTTGCAGCACCAGCTCCTGAACTGCCCTCAAAGCCCCTCGGGCTCTCTCCAGCCCTGTGCTCACACCTGGCTGGAACTGGAGCCCAGCAGTCCCTGAGCAGCTGCCTGTGCCCCACACCTGCCCCCAGGGTCACCCCCAGAGCCAGGGGAGCCCCCTTCACCTGCCTGGGGCCTTGGGAATGCTGCCCTCCATCATGGAAAAGGGGATCCCAGGGCTGCAGCCCCATCCCAAGCCCACCAGGCTGGCTGCACTCCATCCCCTTGCTGCCATCCCATACAAGATGTTCCTCCTTTGATAAGGTGTTCAGGACTGCTCAGGATTTCTTATGTGCATAAGAAATTAATGTACAAATGGGTTAAAAAGATGCAGAGACAGGAAAGCTCAGAAATGGAGGAGGAGGAGGAGAGCTCCTTTGGGAATGGAAGAACCAGCAATCCCTGCTCTGGAAACTCCCAGCTGGACACACAGGGCCCCTCTGGCACTCAGGACTGAGGGATCCACGGACAAATTTCCAGTGGAAGAAGGAACAAGAAAGAATAATTCTGGCAATTTGGCTGTTTCCACAGCCCCAAGGTGAATCCCAGTCCTTCCCACTGCTCAGGGTTGCTGCTCCTTGTTCCCTACAGTGCCCATCCATGAACCTGGAATTTTACACCATCCACCTTCCATTGCAAGATTTATTTTTTTTTTTTCTGCTCCAGAGCTGCAACTCCAATTTGGGAATCTCACTGTGGAGGGTTCACAGGGATCTGACTGCAAAGTAACTCACTGGGGTGATGGGTTTCTGACAGAGGTTTCTTTTTCCCTTGGGCCACACTTTTTTCCCTAAGGATTCCCTGTTGTTTTTGTTTTTTTTTCCTGGTGTTCCAGCCCTTATTTCCCCACTCAGTACTTCCCACCTTTGTGCTCCCCTTCTCCAAGACTTACCCAGCCATGAGCCCTGGAGCACAGGCTGGGACCTCACTTCCCAGCCCCACAGTGCCCTCCAGACACACCAATGTTTCACCAACGTTCCCCAAATGACCTGCCCAGCACCCCAAGGAGAAGCCCTCCCTGCAGGAGGCTGGCACGTCCCTCTCCTCCCCAAGGGAGGCTTCCAAAGGAGGCTGAGTGCCATCTCCATGGCACTGGGGCTCCAGGGACAGCTTTCCCCAAGGGCTGGCACTGCTCAGTTTATTTAGGGGTTCTGAGGGAACACGGCCCAGCACCAGCAGCACCTGTGGGGAGGGATGGGGCAGCAGGGAAGGAGGTGGGGTGGGATGGGGAATGCTGCCACCTCCTCCTGGCCTCACTGGGCCCTTCATCTCCACCTCAGGGGTAAAACAGGACTGAGTCCAACCCTCCAGGTTCCCTAACTGCACCCAGGAGCACGTGGGAGCTGCAGCTGAGATTCTTCTTCATCCCACCAGACTCTTCCCGGGGTTAGTACAGGTGGTGATGGCTCAGTGAGGAGAGAGACACTCATTAGTTCCCGTGCCAGAAGGATGGAAAACTGGTGGATGTATTTTAGTCCAGAAAAAGGCCAGAGGGCAGAGTAAAAAAAAAAAATGAAAATATAATTGAAGAGAACCAAACCAGGGTATTTCCAGAGGGACTGATCCTCCAAGGACAGCGAGGAGCGGTCGCTGAACCTGCGCCCGAAAAGCCAGGCTGCATCTGGGGGGCAGCCAGGTGGGGACAGGAGAGAGAGAGAGGGGATTTACTACTGGGAGAAGCACCACGGGTCCTCAGCAACACACCTGGGCAGGAGAAACTGGGCACTGCTCTCCTGAGGCAGGGTTTGTACACAAAGGGAAAAAATCCTACAGGGAAAGGCTCCACTGCTTTGGGAACTGGAGTGCCCAGGGCTTGCTACAGGGTGTATCACCTGCAGGGAGGTGGGGGGGCAGGAGGGGGGCAGGAGGGGGGCAGGAGGGTGGGCAGGAAGGTGGGCAGGAGGGTGGGCAGGCTCTGCCCAGCTCTGGGATGATGGAACTGGCAGTGCTCCCTGGAAATGTCTCACTTGAGGCGTCTCAGGTTCGAAGAAGTTGAGGCTGAAATCAGGGCTGAA
Organism: Phylloscopus whistleri; assembly: GCA_017589585.1. Taxonomy (NCBI): domain Eukaryota; kingdom Metazoa; phylum Chordata; class Aves; order Passeriformes; family Phylloscopidae; genus Phylloscopus; species Phylloscopus whistleri. Next base: position 42,400 of record JADMLD010001742.1, on the reverse strand, counting down.
GGCTCACACCCGGCCCAGCTGAGCTCCTCAGGTGTCACCTGGGACTGTCCCAAGCATCCCTGCCATCAGTGCCCAGCTGGGGCTGTGCCAGGGCTGCAGCAGAGATGTCCAGCTCGATGCTGATGGTGACTGGCCATGCCTAAGGGCAGGAGGTCTCTGTTCCACGCAGCTTTAATGTCCCCAAGCACACCTGGTCCCACAAACTGTGGGATCCAGCCCCTGTGTCTGCAGGTACCTCTGCTCCTCCTGCAGGACCCCAAAGCCTCCAAGCTCTGCCTCCCCCTGGCCCTGCCCTGAGCCCCCCTCAGCACCTGCCCCTGGCACACAGGGCACCTCCTGCAGCACAGGGTGCCAGCCCTGAGACCCTTCTCCTCATCCCTCCTGCTCCCCCAAACAGCCCTGGCTCGGATTAAATCGCCCAGAGCAGCTGTGGCTGCCCCTGGATCCCTGGAAGTGTCCAAGGCCAGGGGATGGGAGCAGCCTGGGACAGTGGGAGGTGTCCCTGCCATGGCAGGGGGTGGCACTGGGTGGGCTTTGAGGTCCTTCCAACCCAATGCACTCTGTGATTCCATGGAAGTGCCTGGGTCAGGGTGCTGTGCCCTGGCCAGGTGCTGCTCCTGTGCCCCCAGGCCCCTGTGCCCCCAGGCCCCTGTGCCCCCAGGCCCCTGTCCCTGCCCTTCAGCTCTCTCAGTCTCTCGTGCAATACCCAAAGGGAAACTGTTTGGAAGATGCCCTCTGGGGAGAAGCAGGATCTGGGCCAGCTAAAGGCAGGAACAGCAGGCAGGGCTGATCCCAGCTGCTGCAGAGGAGGTGACAGTGCCACCCAGCCCAGGAGCTCAGCAGCTGGGGGGTCACAGCCACAGGGTGATCCATGCTCAGGGTGATCCCTCCACGGGATCTGGGCTGGGCAGAGCAGGGACAGCCACCCTGGGAGCTGATGCTCTTTGTCACTGACCAAGAGGGATGGGAGATGCCCCTGGGTGACCCCAAGCCCTGCACAGAGCTGGGGGGCTGGGGCTCCAGCCTGTGCTCCAGGGAGTGTTTGACAGGTCCCATGGCTGGCAGACTGCTGCTCCCACCCGGAATGGTGCAGGATGCAGGTCCAGCTGTGCCTCAGGAGGGGGCAGCTTTGAGCCTTTAAATCCCAAAAAGTGCTCAGGCCAAGGGGAACTGGGGATAATCCCTCTTCCTGTCTCACTGCCATGCTTTGGTTGGGGCTTTTTGGTAAATGCTTCAATCACTGAGTTGACCAGAACAGCACAGACAGAATGAAACTATGATTAACAATTTCTAAATTACCAGTTCTGCTGGAATTAACAGGCTCCAAACAACCCCAGCAGTGGGACCTGGCCTGTTAGGGATGTTCCTGACCCTGATGGACCAACTGTGGCTTTTGGGCATGGAAACCCCAATTTGGATCAATTAATCCCTCCTGACGCAGGTGAACTACAGATCCAGGTCTGCTCTGTGTCACAGCCCCCAGCCCCAGCAGCCACAGCCCCTGTTCCCAGGGAGCCCCATTCCCAGGGAGCCCCATTCCCAGGGAGCCTATTCCCAGGGAGCTCCATTCCCAGGGAGCCCCCATTGCCAGGGAGCCCCGTTCCCAGGGAGCCCCCATTGCCCCATTCCCAGGGAGCCCCATTCCCAGGGAGCTCCATTCCCAGGGAGCCCCCATTGCCAGGGAGCCCCCAGAACCCCATTCCCAGGGAGGCCCATTCCTAGGGAGGCCCCATTGCCCCATTCCCAGGGAGCTCCATTCCCAGGGAACCCCCATTCTCAGGGAGCCCCATTCCTAGGGAGCCCCACTCCCAGGGAACCCCCAGAGCCCCATTCCCAGGGAACCCCCACGGATCTCCAGTCCCAGGGAGCCCCGTTCCCAGGGAGCCCCCATTGCCCCCATTCCCAGGGAGCCCCCAGAGCCTCCATTCCCAGGGATTCCCATTCCCAGGGAGCCCCCAGAGCCTCCATTCCCAGGGATTCCCATTCCCAGGGAGCCCCCATTCCCAGGGATCCCCATTCCCAGGGAGCCCCCAGAGCTCCCATTCCCAGGGATCCCCATTCCCAGGGATCCCCCATTGCCCCCTTCCCAGGGATCCCCATTCCCAGGGATTCCCCATTGCCCCATTCCCAGGGATCCCCATTCCCAGGGATCCCCATTCCCAGGGATCCCCCATTGCCCCATTCCCAGGGATCCCCATTCCCAGGGATCCCCATTCCCAGGGAGCCCCCATTGCCCCCTTCCCAGGGATCCCCATTCCCAGGGATCCCCATTCCCAGGGATCCCCCTTCCCACGGCTCCCCGTTCCCAGAGCTGCCGTACATTGCATGGACATGGGGGACACCAGCTCCTCGTCCAGGTCATCCACGTCGTCGGTGATGATGAAGTGGGAGGGGTTGGGCCGGGGCGTGCCCATCCAGCCGGGGTCGATGTTGAGGGCCGAGGCCAGCGAGTGGATGCCGGGGTTGTTGACGATCTGGAAGCCGCAGAGCAGCTCGATCTGCTGCCAGCGGTGCAGCCGCTCCCGCAGCGCCGCCGTCACCTCGCTCAGGGCTTGTCTGGGGACGGGGACACACAGGGACAATGGGGGCGCTGGAGGGAAAACACCCCCCAAACCACCTGCAGCAGAGTCCCTGGGGGCAGCTGTGTGTGCTGGAATCTGAGAGGCTTTGCATCCCAATCCCAGGAATACAGAAATTAAAAAATGCAGCGGCAGCTGAAGTATCCGGGGTTAGTAACAAGGGGGAATGGCTCCCAGTGCCCAGGGCAGGGCTGGCTGGGCTCTTGGGCAGGAATTGTTCCCTGGCAGGGTGGGCAGGCCCTGGCACAGGGTGCCCAGAGCAGCTGTGGCTGCCCCTGGATCCCTGGCAGTGCCCAAGGCCAGGTTGGACACTGGGGCTGGGAGCAGCCTGGGGCAGTGACAGTGCCCATGGCAGGGCTGGCACTGGATGATTTTAAGGTCCCTCCCAACTCAAGCCATTCCATGACAATCCCTTAAGCATCCTGCAGCCCCCTGGAACACTGTTTTGGCAGGACTTTTAATTGCTCCCTGATCACTTGTTTCTCACAGGTAAAACCAGAAGGTTATTGATGACAAAGAACAAGTCCAACCCCATTGAGGACAACAGGAGCTCAGTAAAATGAGCCCCAAAGCCCCGTGGAGGTGAGGACACTCCTGCCTCCAGGGGACAGGGGAGGGATGAAGAGGAAGGCAGGGATGAAGAGGGAGGTGTTGAACAGACACTCACTTTGCAGTTAAGATTTTATGATCGACATCGTCCAGAGAGGAACTGTGAGCAACATGGAACGTCCCAAAAAGGGTGTTTCGCTTCTTCTTGATCTTCTCAGCCTGGAATATCAAGGGAGAAAAGTCACAGGAAGAAGACAACCTGATGTTCCCTCCAGGCCATGGACACCCTGGATGGGCTGAGACACAAACAATCCCTGCAGCTGCCTGCACGTGTGGGAGTGGTGCTGTTACTGAGCAATGTTGTTCTCCCTGGCACTGGGGTGAGGAAATCACCAGCAGCAAGTAGCAGGCTGGGGATTTCATGCTCCCTTCTCCCAGTTTCCCCAAAATCAGAGGGAACTGAACTGAACAGGTTGAACTTTCAGGGCAGAGTTGGAGTCCCCATCCCTGGAGGGATTTCACAGCCCTGTGGATGTGGCACTTGGGGACATGGGGCAGTGGTGGCCTTGGCACTGCTCGGGGAATGGGTGGATTTGAAGGTCTCCGAGGGTTTCTCCAACCCAAACCATTCCATGATTCCATGGAGCAGGTACCTCACTCAGTGAAGGGCTCTCACACACTGGCTCACCTCTCCTGTGAATAACCACCACACAAACCCCAGGAACGCCCAAGGGCTCTTGGGCTGGGGAAGATTTTTGGCTTCCATTCCTATCTGCAGTGGCACGAACCTGGGACTTGGGAAAGCCAAGGATGTGGATGTAAGAACTGACACAGCCAAGGGAAAACTGCTGGAACATTAAAATGTTCCCAATCAAAGCAGATTAAGGCAGAGTTTTCCCTCCTGCCAGCTCTGTATGGCCATGGGGACGAGGACGAGTCACAACAGCTCCCTGGGCTGATCCCTCAGGGCTGGCACACAGAATCCCAGACTGGAATGCAGCAATGATTCACTGCACAGCCTCGGATTCCACTGCCTGTGCAGGCTCCTCACCTGGAGCAGGGACTGTGCTGGGAGCTGCAAAGCCTCCTGCCCACTGAGCACCCAGGGCAGCAATCCCTGCTCAGATTCCCAGGGCTGCAGGCTCCAACAGCGCCCAGGCTGGGGCCTGCCCACCCTGAGAGCCCAGGAGCATCATCCTTCTCCTCATCCTCACCCTCACCCTCATCCTCATCCTCAACCTCATCCCCATCCTCATCCTCATCCTCACCCTCACCCTCATCCTCACCCTCACCCTCACCCTCATGCTCATGCTGAGCTCCTGCTCACACCTGGCTTGTGCTGCACTTTTACAAGATGCAAATTTAAGGCCTGAAGAGAGAAACTGCCCTTGAGCTGAGGGAGGGCAGGGCTGGCTGGGATCTTGGGAATCAGGAATTGTTCCCTGGCAGGGTGGGCAGGGCTGGCACAGGGTGCCCAGAGCAGCTGTGGCTGCCCCTGGATCCCTGGCAGTGCCCAAGGCCAGGTTGGACACTGGGAGAATCCAGGGTGTCCCTGCCCATGGAATGAGATGAACTTTAAGGTCCCTCCCAACCCAACCCATCCCATTCTGGGATCCCACAATTCCACAGGAATGGAATTGAAGACTCAGGGATGCAGGGAAAGCAGCTCTGCAGCCTTGGCTCCCCCAGCCTCCCCCATGGACCCGGCACGAGGCCGCTGCAGCTCTCACCCCTTCCTTGGCCACCAGCAGCTGCTTCTCGGCGTTCTGCTTCTTGATGTTGTAGTACTGCACCTCCACCTCGTGGGTCAGCTGCAGCCACTTCTGCAGGGCCTCGGGGGCTGCCCAGCTGCAGTGGGACTCCAGCTCCTTCTCGGCGTTCTTCAGTGCCATCCGCACCTGGGGGGAAGCGCCCGGGACGCCGTGGAGCAGCCGTGGGGACACAGCCCTCCCGCAGCTCACCCCCCTCCTGCTGCCCAGCCCGCTCCCCAGGCTGCTTCAGCTCAGTCCTGGCAGCAGGAAAAGTCCTCTGGAGGAGCTGTGGCATCCTGGGGACAGCAGGAGAGGAGCCACCCACACGCCAGGCTGCTGCTCCAAGCACCAGAACCTCCCACAGATGGTTCCTACCATCCTACAACTGAGCTCCTTCCTCAGCAATCCCCAGCCAGCACCATGCTGTGCTCCCCCTTCTCAACCCCTCCATGTCAGCTCCTCTGTCACGAGCCACAGGGAAACCCTCCTCAGCAATCCCCAGCCAGCCAGCACCACGCTGTGCTCCCCCTTCTCAGCCCCCCCATGTCAGCTCCTCTGCCACGAGCCACAGGGAAACCCTCTGGAGCCAGTGGCACAGTGCACGAGGTTGTTCAAAGGGAATTGGGCTGGCAGAGAGGACGCTCTGGGGGTTTTCTGCAGCCTCCAGAAACCTCTGCAGAGCTTCCTGCCTGTCTGTACATCCCCCAGATCCTCCTGCGGGGGCAGAATCCCTGACAGGACCGTGCAGGCAATCCCTGCCTCACCACAGCTCCCAGGCAAGCCCAGGGAGCTCCTCAGGAGACAACTGCCACACTGGAGAAAGTGAGAAAAATATTTAGACACAAAACACGTGCTGCTGGTCAGGAAAAGAAACAGCCTGGCTGGATCAGCCGTTCCTGGGGTCTCTCCTTCCAGCCCGGCCCAGCTCCTGCACACCCTGACACCCCACAGAGATGCAGGGTTAGAAGGGAGTGAGTGAGCAGCCAGCTGAGGACACTCTGGGCTCACAGAAAAGCCTTGAGTGGTGGAGACCACCAAGAATGAGCTGGTCTCTTGCAGTGCCCACCCTGTGGGAGGCTCTCACCCCCTGGGCCCTGACGAGCCCTGCAGGAAGGGGAGGTGCCCCAGGCCAGGGCAGAGCAAGGACAGCACAGCCCAGCCCAGGACACACTGCAGGGATGGGGCACTGTGCCACCCACACTCAGGGGGGCTGTGGCTTCACACTGCACAACAGCTCTGCTCCCAGAGCCTTCCCTGCTCCTGCACACCCCAGCCCACAGGCACAGCCCTTCCCTCAGGGCACGGGGTGGGTGCAGAGCAGCGTTTTTGTGAGGGATTGCTCACACTTGGAGCTGTTCCCTCAGCCTGTTCTTTAACTCCGTCATGTCTCACCAAGCCCAGCCCAGGGAGGCTGTTAGGGAGCCAAGAGCCCCCAGGTACAGGCAGACACTGAAATTCTGTATTTTATCCATCCATCCAGGAGCAGGCCTGAGGCACCACACACAAGAGGTCAAACACTTCCACCGTTTGTGTGTGAGTCAGGGTTGTTCAGTGTAAAATTGCCTGAATCAGTCCCAGAGTGCCAAATTCAGTCACAGAGCCCAGGTTTTCCTGTTGGACACCAGCAGTGTGAGGTGCTGCTCCCACCTCAGCAGAGCTCTGACCCACAGGCATCTGGGATTTGGGAATATGGAGAAAAGACAGGTGGGAAATCTGTCACTGGGTGTTTGGGGTAGAGGAGTGCTCGTGACACTCACAGGAACAATGTTTACAGGGAGTGCTGGGAAAGGGAGGTGCTGTGGAACAGGCAAGGACCAGTGGCTAAAATGAGTGTCCACGACCCAAACCCTCAGGGTTCTGCAGGGAATCTGTGCAAACAGGAATTATTTTGTGTGTCTCCATTCTCCTGGGAAGATCTTTAAGATCTCATTTGGATAACTAAGAGCAACACCTTAACAGGAAATTTATAAAACAGTTATACTCTGCCCTGGTGAGATCCCCCAGTGTGCTGCCTCCAGCCCTGGGGCCCAACAGCAGGAGGAGCTGGAGCTGCTGGAGAGAGCCCAGGGCTGGAGCCCCTCTGCTCTGAGCCAGGCTGGGAGAGCTGGGAGTGCTCAGCTGGAGAGGAGAAGCTCCAGGGAGAGCTCAGAGCCCCTGGCAGGGCCTGAAGGGGCTCCAGGAGAGCTGCAGAGGAACTGGGGACAAGGGCTGGAGGGACAGGAGCCAGGGAATGGCTCCCAGGGCCAGAGGGCAGGGCTGGCTGGGATCTTGGGAATCAGGAATTGTTCCCTGGCAGGGTGGGCAGGCCCTGGCACAGGGTGCCCAGAGCAGCTGTGGCTGCCCCTGGATCCCTGGCAGTGCCCAAGGCCAGGCTGGACACTGGGGCTGGGAGCAGCCTGGGGCAGTGGGAGGTGTCCCTGCCATGGCAGGGGTGGGATGGGATGAGATTTAAGGTCTCTCCAACCCAAATCAGTCTGGGATTCTATTCCACAATTCTGTGTTCTCTGGGTCTGTGGCCTCAGTGGAGTCGTGGTCTGTGGAGGGTGACCCAGTGAGGAGAGAGGGATGGATGAAGATCCTGGGAACAGGACACCTCTCTGTCCCATACACCAACTCCAGCAGGACCATCCAAACCCTCCAGCGTGCCTTTGGTGCTGAGAATCAACTGGTGCAGAAGGAGGTCTTGGTTAACATTCCCTGGGAGCAGGGACTATGTTGAACTGGGAGGAGCTGTGGGGTCAGAGGGGGTGACAGGTTAATGTCACAGGTGTCCTCGAGCTGCTGGCACGGTGCTGGGGTTACGGTCACACAGTGCTCAGGTGGGACACTCCAGTACTCACCTCCCCAGGGCCTGAGGAACACAGAGCTCACGTCAGCGCCGGCTTCCCGGGCTCCTTGCAGAGGGGAATGCAGGGGAAGTGCAAGGGGTGAGAGCTGCGGGGGCCGCCCGGGGCACCTGGGGCCACCCAGCCCCAGCTGGAGCCCACAGCAGCCAGCCCCAGGGTCTGTGTCAGGATGGACACAGCAGGGAAAGGAGGCTGGGGAAGAAAGAGCACTCCTGCCAACAGGCACCCTGGCTCTGGGGGCTGGGCTGCCCCAGGCAGGAAGGGAATTTGCTGTTTGCACCCCTGCACTGCCCCGGGGCTCCCAGCACACTCGGCCCTGCCTTGCCAGGGGAAGCCCTGGATTCCTGCCTTGTTTCTTCCCCGTCTCCATGGTAGCAAAAAAGACTGGACACAGCTGGGAGGATACACACACGGCCTTGGATTACCCAGGGATGTGCCTGGCCTATGCAGGTCTGGCTCCCAGTTTCAGTTTGCACTGATCTGTAACTTAGAGCCAGGTGAGAATTGTCCTTCAGGTGAGATAGGAAGCAGCTACTGGGATTGTGGGTTTGGATTTCTTGTAGGTTTGGGGAGGTAAAGATGGGATACTGGGAAAACTTCCTTATGGAAAGGGTTGTCCAGCCCTGGCACAGGCTGGAGTCACATCCATGGAGGGATTTAACAGGATGTGGCAATTGGTCAGTGATGGCCTTGGCAGTGCTGAGGAGTGGCTGGACTTGATGTCTCAGAGGGCTTTCCCACCCCAACCCTTACACACCCCTCTGATCACGAGAAAACATGGAAAGCACAACAGAACTCATTCCAAATCTGTCCTAAAACCATGAACACACATAAAGAGAGACTGTATGGACTGGGGAGGGAGTCAGAAATCCCAGAGGCTGCAGCTCCAGGGCAAGTCCAACCCCTCTGCTCCTGCCAGAGCAGGACCTGCCAGAACCAGCCCTGTCTGGCACCGTGGCAGCAACTGGGCCGTGTATTGGACACCATTGAAAAGAGACCTGGGGCTTTTCCTCCACCAAGGGGAGTGGGAAAGCAAAGGCAGAAAGGCAGCAACAGTACTGGATTCAGGGGTGGTGGAGAGCAGTGAGGAGTGGTGTCCCTTGGGAGGCAGGACTGGCACTGGGAAATGCCTTTGTTGGAGACAGGGACCCTGGGGTGCAGGGCAGCCCCACACTGCCAGTGACACAGAGCTGGGGGCTGTGCTCACACACTGCACAGAAGGGATGGGGCACCCAGAGGCACCTGGACAGGCTGGAGAGCTGGGACTGTGCCAGCCTCAGGGAGCTCAGCCAGCACCAAGGGCAAGGTCCTGCACCTGGGTGGGGGCAACCCCAGCACAAAGACAGGCTGGGGAGAATGGGCTGGGAGCAGCCCTGGGGAGAAGGAGCTGGGCATTGGTGGGAGAAGCTCCACAGGCCCTGGCCATGAGCACTGGGACCTTAAATCCCCGTGCCCTGGGCTGATCCCACCGTGTGGGCAGCAGGGAAGGGACTGGGATTGTGCCCCTCTGCCCTGCTCAGGTGAGAGCAGAGCAGCTGTGGCTGCCCCTGGATCCCTGGCAGTGCCCAAGGCCAGGCTGGACACTGGGGCTGGGAGCAGCCTGGGACAGTGGGAGGTGTCCCTGCCATGGCAGGGGTGGCACTGGGTGGGCTGGGAGGTCCCTCCCAATGCAGACATTCTGTGTTTCTGTGATTTCCCAGAGGGATGGAGCAGCACTGCCCTCAGTGCCACGTCTCTGTGGAGGTGCATCCCCCAGGTGAGCCCTCACCTGCTCCAGCTCCTGCTCCGCGTATTTCTGCCGGCTGAGCTCGTTCTCGGTGCCCTCGCGCAGCTCCCGCAGCCGGTGTGCCTCCTGCTTGGCAATGCTGATCTCGTCCTGCAGCTTCTTCTCCAGGTGCACCTTCTCCACCTCCACGGAGCGATGCTCCTCCTGCGCCTTCTGCAGCCTGCAACACGCAGAGAGCAGAGCCAGTGCTGGGCCAGCCAGGGACCGGGGCTGCCCACTGCACCCAGCCCTGCTCTGCTCTGCTCTGCTCTGCTCTGCCCGTGGGCATTTCAGGGACAAAGTTCACCATGGCTGGGATGAAAGGAAATTGTCAACTGCTCAGTCTCAGCTTTATTCATTTATCGAATACTCAGAATGCATTTTCTTCATTTTCCACAGCACATCTGGATTTCCTCTAATGAGTCTCAAATTAAACTCAATTTTCGGTATTTTCACCAAAGTGAAGACTTTGATAAAACAAAGCAGGGGAAGATCTGCCAGAGCACATCAGACCACCCAGATGGGATGGCTCTGTGCTCCTCGTGCAAAATCCTGCAAATTCAGACATGTCTTAATCTTGCCTGGACGTTCTTACTCTTCCCCATGACAGAACTGAATCAGTAGGAATACATGGCAACAGCTCGGACACGGTGGCAGCAGTGGAAGCCTGGATCTCCATGGATCAGTGGATCTTCCCTGAGGAGCTGGCCTGCGCTGAGGCTCCCAGCAAGGCTGTGAGGGTGGCAGGGAGTAGCTGGGCAGTGACTCTCAGGGAGGATCCGAGTGTCACCTGTCCCAGCGGAGACTGCACCCACCTGGAGCTGTCCCAAGAGGAAGGACACCATGGGCCAAGAGAATGACCAAAAGAATTCAACAGAGACACGGAGCTGTCCTGAAGTGAAGACGACAGTGACAAAGACCTGCTGCAGAACTGAGAACACGTGTCTGACACCCCTGGGACAGGCCCTGCAGAGGCTGGCACAGCCCTGCAGTCAGCAGGACACCCCACAGGCCCTGCTGGAACTGCCCTGGCTCCTGTCGTGCCCACACCCAATGTCCACTCACACAAGGGACAATGATGATGTGTCCCCCTCCCGCCTGGCCATGGGGATGTGGGGGCACAGCTGGGGGCTCATTCTGGTTGTTTTTAGCCAAGAGGGGCAGGGCCCCACGCAAGGCCAGGGCCATCCACAGGCACCCGCACAAGCTGGACAAGCGGCACCACGAGAGCCCCGTGCGCTTCCACAAGGCCGGGGCGGCTGCTGCACCTGGCTCGGGGCAGTGCCCGAGGCACCGACCCTTGCAGCTCTCCCCTCGCCTCGGCGGCGCCACGGGCACAGAGCCCGGGCCCGGGGCTCGCTCCCTGCTGCCCCCAGGGCGCTGCCGAGGGCTCCCCGCCCGCCGGGGCCGGGGCCGGGCGCTGAGGGAGCGGCGCCGCCATTGCTGCCGCCCTCAGCGGCTCTGAGGGGAGCGCGGCTCCCGCCGGCCCCGCTCCGCCCGCACACGCAGCACAAACACGGAGCACAAAGACAGACGGCGCTGAACATCGTGTCCATGCCCCTCCAAATGCATCGGAACAGCGGCCCGAAGGGCTGGGCTCGGCTGCGACAGCGTCGCCACATGGCCCAGTTGTGTGAGGTGTGACACTAAACCCACAGGGCTTAGTCTAGATTGGATAAATAAATGAGCGTTTTAGTGTACTTGTGATAGAAAACCACTTCACAGAATCACAGAATTTCTAGGTTGGAAGAGACCTTCAAGATCATCGAGTCCAACCCATACTCTAACACCTCAACCAGACCATGGCACCAAGTGCCACATCCAGTCTCTTCTTAAACACATCCAGGGATGGTGACTCCACCACCTCCTCGGGCAGGCCATTCCAATACTTTATCACTCTTTCTGTGAAAAACTTTTTCCTTCTGATTGCACTACCCTCTTGTGCACTGGTCTTCAAAGGCGTAACAAATACTAGAAAGGTCTAATTAGAAGTACATGCGGCTCAAAAGTCATAAAGAGGTAGTTAGTAGCAACATCTCTACTGACAAAAGGCTTAATAGAAGAAAAAACTGTGCTAGAGAAAACTTAAACAGTTTTGTCGCTCGTTAGTATTGTCTTTTAGAACTTTTAAAGTTGTTTCCTTTGATCTGCTGTATTTTGGAAACATGGAAGCTAAACTGAGCAACATCAGGGAAAAAACCATCAGCTGGGTACAAGGCTCCAGAATCGATGTGGAACTCCCACAGGGCTCACAGCTTCAGACGTGCACAAAAGCACCTCTCCTGCCCGAGGCTGCATGGCAGGAGCAAAATCAGAGCTCCTCCTGATTTCATAGGCTTGCCGTGCATCGTTTATCCAGAACCTCCTGCAAGTCTGGTGAGTGGGAAGAGACAGATCAGGTGTGGCTCTGGATAATCTGTTTTCTCTCAACTTTCCCCACTCCTGACACAGCTTTGAAGTGCCAAGCTGCAGGTGGGAGCACAGCTGACATCCTCCAGGCCTCTCCTCCGGGCAGGAGCCCCTCAGGGCAGCTCCACCTTGAACAATTCCTTTTCCCATTGCAGGAATCTCCTTTGGTGTGGAAAAGAAAGGAAGAAAGGAGAATTCCTGCCTTCCCCTCTCTCAGGGCTGCAGAAAGGCTCAAATGTCCCTCCTGCTGCTCCCACCCAGAGGAACGCTGGCCTAGGGACTCCCTGCTGTTGGATATTGGGCAAGGGAGGAGGGAGACACTTGGTTGTCCCTGTGGACAGAAGAAATGGGTGAACATCCAATCCCAAACACTCCTGTGGGATTTGTCATCCTTCAGTGATTGTTATTTGGTTTTGGAAAGCAGAGAGGAGGAGGAGGAGAGGGCCTGAGAAAGGAACAATGCTCCTGGAGCCCCTGACAGGAGGGTGCAGCTGGGGGAGGTCAGGCTCTGCTCCCAGGGAACAGAGACAGGACATGGGGAAACGGCCTCAAGCTGTGCCAGGGGAAGGCTCGGGTTGGACACCAGGAGCAATTTCCTCATGGAAAGGGTGGTCAGGCCGTGGGAAGAGCTGCCCAGGGAGGTCTGGAGTGCCCATCCCTGGAGCTGTCCAAGGGACACCTGGATGTGGCACTCAATGATCTGGGCAGGGTGACAAGGTGGGCATGGGGCACAGCTGGGACTCCCTGGGCTGGGAGGGCTTTTCCAGCCTCAGGGATTCAGGGGTTCTGTGAAAGTTATCCCAGAAAGAAAGGAAACATAATCCCGCAGAAAGGCCCTGCCCTGGAGCAGCAGAGGAGCAGCCCCGAGGCCGGAGGTGCCCACACCGAGCTCCAGCCAGGGCTGCTCAGCGCTGAGCCCTGTGGGGCTGCCCAGCAGCACCAGCACAGCCCCAGGGCTGCGGTGCTGCTCCGGTGCTGCGTGTGCGCTGCTCTGGGGGCTTTGGCTGCACAGCCCCGTGCAGCTGCTGCCACAGGGATCCGGCAGGAACAGCACAGAGCTGCTGCTGCTGCTGCCTCAGCTGGGGCTGCAGCGGGGGAACCCCTCCCGCCTTGCACAAGGCTGCTCACGGCAGCAGCGCTGCTGAGGAGCGCGGCCAGCCCGGCTCCCTGGCCATGGGCAGCGGCAGAGCGGGGCTGCGGTGCCTTCGCTGTCCCGGCTGCACAGCCCTGCTGCAAAGGCTTCCCAGCACAGCTCTCTCTCAGCCGCCCTCAACGGGCGCCTTTCCTTGGCCTCCAGAGAGCAGCGACAGCCCTGCCCTGCCGGCCCAGCCGGGAACTCTCCCGCTGCCCTGGGGGCTGAGCACTCACTGCTCACAGGGCACTCACTCCCTGGCACTGAGGGTGAGAATACTGCAGTACCTCTGCCAGACAGGACATGAAATCTGGGCACTCTTTCCTTCTGCCTTACAAACTTCATTAGAAAAAATATACAAATTCTTCAGTAACAAATAGTTCTATCCTTCTTTGGTAATTTCTTGGGAATGATATCTCGTAATGACAACCTTTCGTATATTCATGTTTTTATGATAGACTGTAATGTAAATGTAAAACATGTAATAAACACAAATTATTTGATAATTTTATTTATTCTTTAGATATCTTCTTCCTTTATATATTCTTGACTATTCTTCTATACTTCTTCTTACTACTTCTACTATACTACTTCTTACATCTTCTTACTTTTCTTCTAGGTATTCTAAAATTCAAATTCTTTCTAATCTTCTTCTATGCATTTTTATATTCAATTTCCTATTCCTACTACTCTTCTACTTCTATATTTTAAAAGTCTTACTCCCTATTCTTATCCTACTTCTATTTTTTTAAAATTCTTATTACTATTCTTCTACTTCTATGTGTCTTCTTCATCTTCTAGGTGTTCTTCTTCATTGTCATCATCTTCTTCTTTGTCTTTGTTGACTTCTTCATCTTCTTTGTCATTACGTTCTTCATCACGTTCTTCATTGTCTTTGTCTCCTTTCTGCTCATCTTCCTCTTCCTGCTTGTGCCCCAACTCCCAGTAGTTTGGGCAGCCCCGTGTGAGTCCTGCAGGGAGGGAGGCTCTGGGAGCAATTCCTGCTGTCAGTGCCCTGATCTCACTCCTCCAGCTGTGGACTTGTGCAGGAACGCCGGAACAGCCCCCGCAGCGCCCGCAGCGCCCGCCTGAAGCGGGAGGGATGTTTCCTGGGGGCAGCCGGCTGCCCGTGCAGGGCCTGGGCTCCCAGCTGGGCAGAGAACGGGCTCCCTTCCCCTTCTGCTCCAACTGCTGCTTCCCTTTCTGCAGCATTCCGTTGTTCCGGGGCATCCCGCTCCTCCTGCTGCTGCCTCAGTGCCTGGATCTCCAGCAGAGCCTTGCTCAGGGTCCCACTGGCCACATTGTGGTCGATGTGCAGCTCAGCCTGGCTGCTGGCCGGGGTACTGAGCAGCACAGCGAGCGGGCTCTGGGTCCCTGCTGATGTCCTCCCCTCGATGACGAGAGAAGGAGCTGGCGTCTGCTCAGCAGCTCTGGTTGGGGTAGCAGCTGCCAGCTTGATGTCCATGGGACTCCGCAGGGCAGGTGAGCCACTGGGCAGGGCAGGTGAGCCGCTGGGCAGGGCACAAACTGACTCTGCTGTCACCTCTGTGCCCACATGCCTGGAACAGCTGGGTCCCTCCAGGGGGTCCTCCTCATCCACCAAGCCCAAGATGTTGTCCTGGATGGTAAGCTCCCCTTGGGACATCTCTGGGACTCCTTTGGAAAGCACTTTGAAGACACTCTTGAAACCAAGAGATGACACGGACTCCAACAGCTCTTGCCATTGGGCCTCCACCTTGTCCTGGCACCGTTTCAGACGGGACACTCTGTGGCGACTGATAGCTTTCTTCCCTTTCCCTTCCTCAGCACCATAACTTTTGGGGAAATGGACTTCCAGCCATTTCTGCACCTTCTGATGCCCCGACACTTCCTTCATTTTTGGCAGTTCAGGTGATGAGCTTGAATCTCTGTCCATGCCACCGAGCAGGGCCCTCCTTGTCAGCTCTATGTCATCATCTTCTTCCCAATGGGAGAGCTGTTTGTTGTCACCTTCTTCCCATGGGGACATCTCTTTGACATCACAGTCTTCCTCAAGCCCCAGCTCTGTGTCATATTTGATGTCTTCTGGGGAAAGCTTCTCATCCTCCATGTTATCCCCTGGGGACAGCTCTTTGTCACTGTCAGTCTCCCCTTGGGATGGCTCTTTCTCATGCTGCTCTTCACCCAGGGACAGCTCCTTGTAACTCTTGTTGTCCCCTCGGGAGAGCTGATTGTCATCTTCCCTTGGGGACAGCTCCTTGTCACTGCAGTTCACCCCTGGGAAAAGCTTGATGGCCTCTCCCAGTTCAGACAGCTCGCAGTTACTTGTGCTGTCCTCTGGACTGACCTCAATGGCTTCTTCCACTTTGGACAGCTCCTCATCAGTTGGGCTGTGCCCTGAAATGACCCCAATGGTCACTTGTACTGGGGACAGCCCCTGGTCACTGGGGTGTTCCTCTGAAACGACCCTGATGTCCTCTTCCACTGAGGACAGCTCATCGTCACTCCTGCTGTCCCCTGGAATGACCTCAAGGGACTCTGGCACTGGGGACAGCTCCTGGTCGCTTCTGCTGCCCTCTGCAACAACCACAATGTCCTCTTCTACTTCAGACACCTCCTGGTCACTCATGCTGTTCTCTGGAATGACCTTGATGTCTTCTTCAACTGGGGACAGCTCCTGGTCACTTCTGCTGTCCCCTGGAATGACCTCAATGGCCTCTGGTACTGGGGACAGCTCCTGGTCACTTGTGCCGTAATCTGGAATGACCTCAATGTCGTCTGGCACTGGGGACAGCTCCTGGTCACTTGCACCATCTTCTGGAATGGCCTCAATGGCCTCTTCCACTTCGGACAGCTCTGGCTCAGTGTCGCTGTCCCCTGAAGTGACCTCAATGTCCTCTGGCACTGGGGACAGCTCGTGGTCACTTGTGCCGTCCTCTGGAATAACCTTGATGTCCTCTGGCACTGGGGACAGCTCCTGGTCACTTGCGCCGTCTTCTGGAATGACCTCAATGGCCTCTTCCACTTCGGACAGCTCTGGCTCAGTGTCGCTGTCCCCTGGAGAGAGCTCAATGGCCTCTGGCACTGGGGACAGCTCCTGGTCACTCCTGCTGTCCCCTTGGCACAGGTCATTGTCGTTATTCTCTGGCACTGTGCCCGTGAGGCTGCTCTCCACAGCACGAGCCCCCGAGGGGATGGACGGCACAGGCAGCAGCTGCCAGCTCGGGGACACAGGGGCTGTGCCCTCCTGGGCCACCCTGAGCGGGGGCAGGAACACCCTGGGCACGGGGCTGTATGGCTGCCCAGGGCAGGGGCTGCAGGGCTGCGGCCCCTTCTCCCCTGCGCTCCCCAGCTCTGTGCCCTGGCTCTGAGTGTCCCTGGGGCTCACCGGGCAGGGCAGCGGTGGCAGCGGTGACAGTGGTGAAAGCGGTGACAGTGGTGGCAGCGGTGGCAGAGGTGACAGTGGTGACAGCCTGCTTCCACGGAGGGACAGTGCCTGGCTCTGGCTGCCCTGTGGCGCTGGCTGTGGCTGCCCGAGCTGCAGCTGTGGGACTTTGAGGTGTTCAACATTTTTAGATCCCACCTTGGGCTGCCCACGGTGCACTGGTGGCAGCTTGATGGGCTTCACTGAGGAGCAGGAGCAGGAGGAGGAGGAGAGGGCATGGGACGGAGATGGCTCCCTGGGCAGGACAAAGATCCTGGCCCTGTCTGTCTCCTGGCCTCTCCTTCCTGCCTCATCACTCACTCTTTGCCTCCTCTGCAGGCTCAGAGGTTGCCCTTGGGTGGGCTGGGAGTTGGGGTTCCCCTTCTCCTTGTCCATCTTCTCAATAATTTCCGTCTTCCTCTAGCGCAGACGGATCCAGGAAACTGCTTCCTCCTCAGAGAGCGGCTCTCCTGGGAATGGGCACCCCAGGGCTCTGTGCCCCTTAGATACCCTCAGAGCCAGGGCGGGGCTCCCTGATGTCACAAGGGTCTCCGGCCACCACCATGTCCCACATCACAAAGGGCCCCGACACCAAGCGCCCGTGTCACAAAGGGCCAGCCCTGGCACCCCAACAACAGCGGAGCAGCAGGGACTGGCACGGAGAAGTCCCCGGACTTGTGGCCTTGTGGCCCCTGCTGTGCCCAGAGCCCTGAGGGGCTTTGGCCGCGCTCCCACACGGCAGCCCCAGCCCCACAGGGCAGAGCCCTGGGTTTGCAGGCTGCGCCCTGCAGGGCACCAGGAATTGGCCGCACGGACGTGCCAGGGACTTGTGGGCAGTGGCTCCAGGAGCCGCGGGAGCCCGGGGACCAGGGCTGTCCCTCAGGGCTCTGCCCGGGCCCCGGGGCTGCTCACTGCCTTGAGCAATGACACGCAGGGCACCGAGCGCAGCCTCGGCGCCTTTACTGGGGACGGGAAGCCGAGCGGGGCAGGGCCCCACGCAAGGCCGGGGCCATCCACAGGCACCCGCACGAGCTGGACAAGCGGCACCACGAGAGCCCCGTGCGCTTCCACAAGGCCGGGGCGGCTGCTGCACCTGGCTCGGGGCACTGCCCCAGGCACCGACCCTTGCAGGTCAGAAGAGACCACCCCCAGCACCAGGAACCAGCGGGTGAGACCACCCCTGCCATGGCAGGGACACCTCCCGCTGTCCCAGGCTGCTCCAAGCCCTGTCCAAGCTGGCCATGGACACTGCCAGGGATCCAGGGCAGCCACAGCTGCTCTGGGCAACCCGGGGCCTCAAGAATCCAGGAGCATGCATACAATCAGCTCCTCCATACAATCCACACATCTCCAAAACAGACCTGCCCACTCCTTTCAGGCTTCAGTAGGATGTGCCAAGACTTGATGATCTTGATGAGTCACTTAATGGACTGGAAAGTGTCACTGCTGAAGGATGTTCTCAAAGGAGATGAATAAAGATGAAGATGAATAAAGACTGGGGTTTGGTATGAACATTCCAAACTCCTCAGGAGCGTGCCTGAGCTGCTCAGCAAATTCCAGCAGCAGTGGCACTGGAGAGGCATCCCGTGCCTTCCCGAGGTCTGCTCAGCACTGAGCTTCACCCAGCCAGCACAGCAAAGCCCTTCAATCTCTGCAAAAGAAGTTTGTGAGCAGAAGTCCAGCACAGCTTCTCCCCAAGTCCAGGAGCACTGTGGCTGTTCCTGTGGCAGCTGAAGACCCCAGCTGAACCCCGCTGGGCAGGGATGAGGAAGTGAAGGAATATTTCCCCTCAAGAGGCCTCCCAAGTCCCCCAGTCACCTCCCAGTCCCTGAGCTCCTGCTTGGTGCCCTCTGTGGAGGATGAGCCCCCCCGAGCTGCTCCAGCTTCAGGCTGTGCCGAGCAGCAGCGGTTTTGTGTTTCTTCCTGAGGGGCTTTAGAGCATTAGTTGAACTTCCCAGGAACATCCACTTGTTTACATGGCTCTGCCCTCAGAAGCAGGGCCCAAGGTCGTTCCCCACAAGCACATTCCCAGTTCAGAGCTCGGAGGTGACACCCAGCCCAGCCTTCCTGCCCCAGCCACTGCTGCTCCAGGGATGGACACAGAGAAGGGATTCCTGCCTCCTTCCAGATGCAGAAAAAAATAAACCAAACTTTCTCTGGGAGTATTTCCAAGCTGTAAGACAAAACTCCACGAGGTTGTGTGGAACCAGCTGTGGGCTGGAGCCACAGAGGGGAGTGGACTTTGTGCCAGGGGAACGTGCCCAGTGTGGCTCCATCAGCTGGGAGCTCCCCTAGGGGCTCGCTCTCCTCACGGGCACCAGCTGGTCCCATCTCACTGTGGAGCCTTTCCAGCAACACCCACGGGCAGGATGAGCCCCTGAAGGCTCTAATGGGCTCATAGGCAAGAACTGGGGCTGCAGACCTGGGGATACACTGCAGAGATTGCCAAAACCTGGCTGGCTGCACCTCTCCAGGGCAGCCTGACATCCTTGGGATCCTGGTGCTGGCACAGGGCACCCACCACGCCCCGTGACTGGCCAGGACAAGGACCTAGGATCAAACTCCATGTTCAGGGAAGTCACTGCAAACGCAGCCATCAGCTCACAGGGCAGCCTAGTGAAGGTTTATCCTCCCAAACTCCACTGAAACCTCACAGAAAATTGTTCCAGCCCAGACTATCCTGCTCTGTAATCTGCTAAAATCTGCCCTTAAAATATTCCATTGCCAGAGCACCCCACGGGCTTGTCATGACCAGGGCTGAAGGCTCTTCCCTGTCCCAGAAGACCCCTATGTCCAGAGGGTCTCTTGGAGCATGTTCTCCCATCAGCAGCTTTACTGGAAGCATTGCAGGATTCCTGGCAGTAGACACCCCATTCCTGAGGCTGCAGGATTTGATCCATATGCCAACAGCCCAGGTATTCCTATTTAATACTGAAAAATCATGTATTTTTTTCACTTTCCAAGCAACACTCTTTGATTCAGGTATTGCTTCCCCAGACAGCTCCAAGAATTCAAGAGGGGATGTGTAAATCCTCTGTTCCAAGATGCTTTTTCCCCATCAAAGCCAAGGTGAAACAACCTTGGACGACAAATTCCACATCTGCTGGACTGCATGGCAGGAGGGGGGACCAGACAAACTCTAAGGTCCCTTTGAAGCCAAAGCATTCCCTGGTTCTGTGACTGTGACAGAACACACAGATCTTTACACACAGCCTGGCCCATGAGGCCCTGCAGGAGGAGCCAGGCCCCTACCCGAGCTCCAGAAGCTGCTGGCAGCTCTGCAGGTCTCTGAGGAAGGGGCTGACTCTGGTGTGAGGCACCACGACAGCTCAAACCAAGCATCTCCTGAAATCTAGAGAAGTAAGGAGCGTGCAGGAAGAACTGAGGGCTCCAGCTGGATGGACAATGGGAACCTACCTCTCCTGTAGGTCATGGAGAGACTGCTCAGCCCTGTGGAGACCCTCCAGGTCCTTCATCATCTTCTTCATGTGCTCCTTGGAGTAGCGGTTCTGGATGTAGGCGAACCAGCAGCCGCCCACGCCGATGACGATGGACACCACCAGCATGAAGTCCTTGAGGTGGTTGTGACGAGTCACTGCAAGAGACCAGAGACACTGCTGGAGCCAAAGCACCACGGTGGTGAACTCCAAAGGGCTTGGCCTGCACCAGAGTGGGACTGGAGAACTCAGGGGAGTCTTACAAGGAATTGTGGCAGAGGATTCACCAAGGGAAACGTTGAGCTGTGTCAGTATTTAAGGGGAAAACCAGAAGCTTGGCAATATTTATTCAGTTTGGAGACACAACAATAAAAAGAACAAGATGAAATTCCAAATCTTCCAGCTCCAATTTGCCTGGCAATAAGTGGTACAGGGCAAACTGCACATAGGAACCCTCCAGAATGGCTCTGATCTCACAGGGCAGCACAGGTAACTAAGAACAAAATAATTACTTGAAAAAACGCTGCTGAGATCAGAGCTGGGGCAGCTCAAGTGTCCAACTGTCAGGCTGCCAAACTTTCCATCAGAATCACAATTCAGTGTGGAAACTCCCTTCTTCCAACAGTTGATTCAAAAAAAGGTGTTGATGCATGTGAGAGGATGAAAGTAATTAAGTGTGGGCTCAAGTGCTAAACAAAGCCCAAAAAGATGAGTCAAGCAGAATCCTTTCCTGTAACTCAACCAAGTGTGTGCTGGAAAAGCCACAAATGAAAGAGCAGCTCAGCCCAGTGAGCTGGGACTTAATGATCACTATCCACTGGTTTTGAACCAAACAAGAGGCAATTTCACACAGATACAGTGAAAAAATATCAATACTGAGGGGGGCAGGCCCTGGCACAGGGTGCCCAGAGCAGCTGCGGCTGCCCCTGGATCCCTGGCAGTGCCCAAGGCCAGGCTGGACACTGGGGCTGGGAGCAGCCTGGGACAGTGGGAGGTGTCCCTGCCCAGGGTGGGTTAGTCAGGAGCTGAAGCCCCTCTCAAGCCAAGCTGTTCTCTGATCACAGCTGAACCACACCTGTCACACTGGCACAGCTGGGGGACACAGGAGGGGACCCGAGCTGGGAGGGCAGAGCACAGCAGGGACTGAGCTGGCTCGAGGGCTGCCCAGCAGCCCCACACCAGATGGACATGTGAGGACAGTGCTGCTGCTCCCCTGGCCACCATGCAGAGACTTTCCCTGTGCAGGGAGAGGGACAGGACCCCTCCCCAGAGGCCCAGGAGACACCCAGGCAGCATCGCCCCCACCACATGAGATCCATCACTCCCTGAGAACACCCGGTGTAAATTCAGCACTCAGAACTAAACAAGGTGAGCGCTGGCCCTGCTCCCCCTCCGGATGGATTATCACAACATCCTCTTCCGAGGGAGCAGATCCTGGCAAGTGCCTGCACTTCCCTCACTGTGAATCCTTCCAGTTCCCATCTGGAGAGCAGCGGGGCTGACGTGCTCAGGTGCTCTGTGTTCCACCCTCCCACAGCCACCAGAGCTGTGCTCTGCCCACAGCCCAGAGCTCAGCACGTCCAGGGGCTGCCTGGAGCAATCCCTGCCAGCCCCAGCCCACCCTGATCCCTCTCCTGCCCCTGGGCCAGCCCTGCCCAGCTCCAGCACAGCAGGGGTTGCACTCATCCTTCCCTTCCACCAGCACTGGCCCATCCCGTGGATGAGGAAACTCCAAGGAAAACTCAGCTTGGATGTAAATGTAGAAGCATGGAACCCCAGACTGGTTTGGGTTGGAGGGTCCCCAAATCCCACCCAGTGCCACCCCTGCCCTGGCAGGGACACCTCCCACTGCCCCAGGCTGCTCCCAGCCCCAGTGTCCAGCCTGGCCTTGGGCACTGCCAGGGATCCAGGGGCAGCCACAGCTGCTCTGGGCACCCTGTGCCAGGGCCTGCCCACCCTGCCAGGGAACAATTCCTGATTCCCAAGATCCCAGCCAGCCCTGCCCTCTGGCACTGGGAGCCATTTCCCTTTGGGTGGCACCCCAGAGCAGAGGGGCTCCAGCCCTGGGAGCATCTCCATTTTCTCACCTTCACTGTAGATGCTTTTTTCTGTTATCTAATCCAAATCAACCCTCCTGCAGTTCCAGACCATCCCCCTTGTTCAATCATTTCAGCTTTTTTCAAACACAAAGCCCAGGCAGAGCTGCAAACCCAGCAGGACATCAGATCCTGCAGCTGAGCAGAACCATCAGCCTTGATAAAACTGTGCCTGCTCTCCCCACAAAAAGCAAATGCTAACAGTAGAGAAGTTTGTTTTCTGTGCTGTACATGGCTCCTCCTGCAGCGTTAGCAGGTGTAAGGTGTGCTCAGCTCTGCCTGGTGCTGGGAGCAGCTACGGCCACACGGGTGCAGAACGGGGCCAGGGACAAATCCAGAGGGATTTAAATCACAATAAACTGCACAGGAACAATCTGAGGCTCCCGGTGCCCTCAGGCTGGCCCAGGGCAGAGGAGCAGCAGGGAGAGAGCTGAAGTTATAGAAAGTTTTCTCTCCCAAGTTCAAAAGCAGCAAAGCTGCACCTGCAGAGCTGCTCCAGCCCTGAGATCCATCAGCAGGAGGAGCTGGAGCTGCTGGTGAGAGCCCAGAGGAGCCACGGAGCTGGAGCCCCTCTGCTCTGAGCCAGGCTGGGAGAGCTGGGGGTGCTCAGCTGGAGAGGAGAAGCTCCAGGGAGAGCTCAGAGCCCCTGGCAGGGCCTGAAGGGGCTCCAGGAGAGCTGCAGAGGGACTGGGGACAAGGGCTGGAGGGACAGGAGCCAGGGAATGGCTCCCAGTGCCAGAGGGCAGGGCTGGCTGGGATCTTGGGAATCAGGAATTGTTCCCTGGCAGGGTGGGCAGGCCCTGGCACAGGGTGCCCAGAGCAGCTGTGGCTGCCCCTGGATCCCTGGCAGTGCCCAAGGCCAGGCTGGACACTGGGGCTGGGAGCAGCCTGGGACAGTGGGAGGTGTCCCTGCCAGGGCAGGGGTGGCACTGGGTGGGCTCTGAGGTCCCTCCAACCCAAACCAGTGTGGGATTCCATGTTTCACCTGAAGTTTTGCTATTCTGTGCCGCAGGAACAGGACCCCGAAGGGACAGACACAGAAGGAGGAATCATCTCACCTTGCTTAGATTACAATTGTACCACGCTCCCTTGCACTTGGATTAATTACAGAGGTGAAGTGGCCAGACCTGTTTGCTGTAGGAAATGGCAGGGCTGGAGCCTGGCAGCAGGAACCAGACCTGGAGGGAGAGCAGGAGCCTGCAGGTTTACATGGAAACTGGCCATGGAGACTGGCTGAAACCTCTGCCACGAGCCAGACAGGCACCCCTGGAGCCCTGGGTGGGGAAAAGCTTCACCCAGCAGCAGAACAGGACTGTGTCCCCCTGCTGTGATCCCCATGGGCAGCAGCGTGGCTCTGGGTTTGGGAGCCTGCACTGGGGCTCCAAGCAAGGCTGCTGTTATTCAGTGCTTTACACCTGTGGTGAACAGAGCTTCAGGAGAGGAGACAAACCCTTCAAACTCTACCTGTGCACCACATCCCATTGCCAGCAGCTCACAGACCCCCAGAGCCCACCCAGCTCCCCCTCCAGAGCCACCCCCCTGCCCATGGGAAAGGAGCAGCCTCTGCAGCTTGAAAGGTCACCAGGTACTTCCCAAAGCTGCTGGTGGCTCCTGAGAGGTGTTTTGCAACCCATTCCTGCAGGAATTGCTTTGGATAAACAACCTCTCCCCATGACTGGAGACAAAGCCATTCAGATGACCAGAAACCAGCAAATTTTACCTTCTGAAAAGGACAAATCTCTCCTTCAGCTGCAGATTTGAGGTGTATTTCCTCTTCTCACACACCCTGAATACACAGTCAAAGAACCCTGGAATGGTTTGGGTTGGGGGGGGACCTTAAAGCTCATCCCATTCCACCTCCTGCTGTCAGCAGGGACACCTTCCAGGAGCCCAGGCTGCTCCAAGGCCCATCCAGCCCAGCCTGAACAGCCTCCAGGCTCTGGATCAGAGCAGCCCTGGATCAGAGCAGCCCTGGATCAGAGCAGCCCTGGATCAGAGCAGCCCTGGATCAGAGCAGCCCTGGATCAGAGCAGCCCTGGATCAGAACAGCCCTGGGTCAGAGCAGCCCTGGATCAGAGCAGCCCTGGATCAGAGCAGCCCTGGATCAGAGCAGCCCTGGATCACAGCAGCCCTGGATCAGAGCAGCCCTGGATCAGAGCAGCCCTGGATCAGAGCAGCCCTGGATCACAGCAGCCCTGGATCAGAGCAGCCCTGGATCAGAGCAGCCCTGGATCAGAGCAGCCCTGGATCAGAGCAGCCCTGGATCAGAGCAGCCCTGGATCAGAGCAGCCCTGGATCAGAGCAGCCCTGGATCAGAGCAGCCCTGGATCAGAGCAGCCCTGGATCAGAGCAGCCCTGGATCAGAGCAGCCCTGGATCAGAACAGCCCTGGATCAGAACAGCCCTGGATCAGAACAGCCCTGGATCAGAGCAGCCCAGGATCAGAACAGCCCTGGATCAGGGCAGCCCTGGATGAGAGCAGCCCAGGATCAGAACAGCCCTGGATCAGAGCAGCCCTGGATCACAGCAGCCCTGGATCACAGCAGCCCTGGATCACAGCAGCCCTGGATCAGAACAGCCCTGGATCACAGCAGCCCTGGATCACAGCAGCCCTGGATCACAGCAGCCCAGGATCAGAACAGCCCTGGTGCCACGGTTCCCTGCACACTCTGATCTCTGTGACCCTGCCTGGGTCAGGCTGCAGGCCAAGGGAGCTGCAGAGCAGAACAGAACAGCTCCAGCGTGGGGAACAATCATTCCCAGCCCCCACAAGCCATTCCCTTTGCCATTTACACAGCACACAACAGCCCTGGAAAAATTCCACCCCCAGTGCAGGAGTCCCTGGGCTGGAGCCACTGCTGGGGGAGCTCAGCCAGGACAGCTCCAGCAGCCCTGGCCAGGCCACCACCTCACCAAAAAGCTTCATGCTGAACACTGGCAATGAATACAAGCCAAACTGTGCTGTACAAAAAGAGGCTTTTTGATAACTGTGAGCAAAACCGGCTGATTGTACAACCCAGGCTGGTGATTCCCCTCCCATGGCCCTGCCAAGCCCCAGACTGTGTGTGGGTCACACTGTGGGTCACACTGTGCAGGCAGCTCTCCCAGGGCTGGGTGGGAATGGCTGCAGGGCAGCCCTGGGGGTGCTGCAGTGGGAGAGGTCAGACATGCCCCAGCCATGAGCACTGGGACCCCAAAACTCCCGTGGTGATCCCCCAGCACGGGCAGCAGGAAAGGGGGGATTGCACCCCTCTGCACCCAAAGCCCAGGAGAAAGCCAGGCCAGAGGAGGAGAGATACAAGAGCACCTGTAACAGGGAGCAGACAGGAGCCAGAGGGAACAAAGGGATGCAAAGGGAGCACCTGGAGCGTGGAGATACACATCAGAGAGCTTGAGATCCTGATAAAGCATCAAAGGAGCCCAGGGCCTCACAGCAGCCATCCTAAACTCCTTCCCATCCAGCCTGCTGCTCCTTCCCTCCTCCACAGGTGGGTAATTCACAGCCTGAGTCAGCAGCAGAGCCTCAGGACATGGCAGGGGAGCCCCAGGAAAGCCCAGGACACAGTGACACAGCCCCAGGACACAAGGACAGAGCTCCAGGACACAGTGACACAGCCCCAGGACACAGGGACACAGCCCCAGGACACAGTGACAGAGCTCCCAGGACACAGTGACACAGCCCCAGGACACAAGGACAGAGCTCCAGGACACAGTGACACAGTGACACAGCCCCAGGACACAGTGACAGAGCCCCAGGACACAGTGACAGAGCTCCAGGACACAGTGACACAGCCCCAGGACACAGTGACAGAGCTCCCAGGACACAGTGACACAGCCCCAGGACACAAGGACAGAGCTCCAGGACACAGTGACACAGCCCCAGCACACAGTGACACAGTGACACAGCCCCAGGACACAGTGACAGAGCCCCAGGACACAGTGACACAGCCCCAGGACACAAGGACAGAGCTCCAGGACACAGTGACAGAGCCCCAGGACACAAGGACCTGTGCACCTAGGAG
Organism: Phylloscopus whistleri; assembly: GCA_017589585.1. NCBI lineage: Eukaryota > Metazoa > Chordata > Aves > Passeriformes > Phylloscopidae > Phylloscopus > Phylloscopus whistleri. The sequence continues at coordinate 16,412 of JADMLD010001742.1, read as the reverse complement.
ACCCCAGCAGGACAGTGGGAGATGCCAGCTGCACCCCTGGGAGCAGCCCTGGAGATGGCAGTGCCAGCCCAGGCTGCCAGAGGTGGCAATGCCAGCCCAGGCTGCCAGAGATGATGGCAGTGCCAGCCCAGGATGGCCCCAGGCTGCAGAGCTGCTCCCACAACCAGAATTAACCCGTTCCTGCTCCAGGGGAACCCTGCTGGGATGAACTCCCTGCCTGAGGCTGTGCTGGGCAGTTTGGGCTGCCCAGGCCTGGCTCTGGTGCCCAACCTGAGCAGACACAGATCCCCATGCCCAAGGGCTTGGTGGCCTTGGGGGTCTTTCCCAAGCCTGGTGAGGGAAATGGAGGCACAGGGGATTCTTGGAAGCTCATGCATGCAGGACAAACACAGAACTGCTTACAGGGCTCCACCTGAGACCTTGGAATGGGCTGCCCAGTTTAGAGACCAAAGGAAAAATGTGGGTTTGTAGTTTAGATAGAAACATATTAAGCTAGGCAGTGGAAAGGTTTCAGGTTTTCAAGTTTGGATATAAAAGCAGTTATAGAAACAGTAAAAGGTTTGAAGGTGTAGCAATAAGCTTTGTGTGTCACTACAGGACTGGGTAAGGCAGCCTGCACTGTGGCAGGACAGGTGAGACAGGTTAATTAGCCACTGGTGTGAAAATTAATCAGTGTGGCAGTAGATTATTGGCTAATAAACCTTTAAAAGCCCTTGTAACCTGTGCTCTTTGAGCACTGGCCATGAACTCCTGGCACTCTCACTCCTTGAGACTGAGGCAATAAATCATGTTTTAAACTCTGTCTCTCTCCATATCCCGATGAGATTAAAGTTGGAAAATTCTAGCTCATCTTTATAGCAAACTTAAGAGCACACACTGTGTTTTAAATAGTGCTTCAGAACGTATTTTAAACTACATTTTAAAAAGCATTTAGTGAGTATCAAGTGCTGTGTCTGTTCCCCTTTACATATTTTAAAGCAGTACAAGCATCTGTGACCCCTCAGTAATAAAAAGGACTAACCTAAACACAATGAAATAACAACTAAAAATGCAGATAAAGAAAAAAACACAGACTCTTAGCCAGCAGAAACTAACTTCTTGCGTTTAAAAAGTGTCAAAAAAGCCAAAGCACACACAAAAAAATAAAAGTAAAAAGTTTGCTGAGGAAGACTCCATTTCCTTCATCTTCTAAAGACCCTCCAAGACCACCACAATGAACTGAACACACCCAGAAGGGTGTGGAGTTAATTACCATACAAAGCAAAGAGCAGCAAGGCCAAAGAATAAACTCCTATGAAGCAGATTGGACAATGCCATTCCATCATCCCACGGGAGATGCTGCACCCCGTGGGGGGAGCCAACCATTCCTACCTGGGTAAAACTGAGACTCAGGAACACCAGGGATCTGGTTCCACTGGATTCCTGGAGGGAGACTGGGCCCTTCTCCCCATCCCTGGGCCCTTCTCCCATCCCTGGGCCCTTCTCCCCATCCCTGGACCCTTCTCACCATCCCTGGACCCTTCTCCCCATCCCTGGACCCTTCTCACCATCCCTGGGCCCTTCTCCCCATCCCTGGACCCTTCTCACCATCCCTGGGCCCTTCTCCCCATCCCTGGGCCCTTCTCCCCATCCCTGGACCCTTCTCACCATCCCTGGACCCTTCTCCCCATCCCTGGGCCCTTCTCACCATCCCTGGACCCTTCTCCCCAACCCTGGGCCCTTCTCCCCATCCCTGGGCCCTTCTCCCCATCCCTGGACCCTTTTCTCTCAGGATCATCTCTGCCCCAACAGAACCACATCTGCCACTCCAGGAGGACTCACTGTGGGCTGCTCCCAACCCCCTGACCAACAGGGTGTCAGGTTGGAGCTCTGACTCTGTCAGGGTTTCTAGGATTGGTGTTTGTTTTGGTTTGTTTTTTACTACTACATTTGTTAATATTCCCAGTAAAGAACTGTTATTCCCATTCCCAAATCTTTGCTGAAAGCCCTGAATTGCAAAATTATCATTTGGAGGGGGTGACGGGTTTGCATTCTCCATTCCAAGGGAAACTCCAGCTTTTGGCAGACACCTGTCTGTCCCAACCAGAGTCCCAGAACCCCTCCTGCCCCGTTTCCCTGCAGCTGGGGTGGGTACTCACACAGGGGGGGCCCGAAGAGCACCGTGTCCAGAGCCTTCAGCTGCAGCTTCTGCCGGTGGCTGCGGTCCGTCATCTTCAGCACCGTGCCCATCATGGTGGCGTTGTTCACTGCCAGCCTGCACGGGGAGAAACACCTGTGGCCACATCCACCAGAGCTCAGGGACACACGGGAGCAGGGCCTGGAGCTCCCTGCCACCACCACAGGGCCCTCACTGCTGCTGCCTCTGAACCAGGGTGTCTCCAGCACACTCTGCACAGCATTTTGAGGACTGGGAGAGAGCAGGAAAAACCAGGGCCAGGCCTAACTCATTAATCTGACAGCATGAGGGATTGATTTCCCATCAAAACCCATCTTTTGGTGTCCTACCAATCACTAATAACTGGTTTATAACCAAATCTCCATTGCCTTTACATCCTGTGTCACAGAACATAAACCACAGTTGTCCCTTGGAAGGAATGTGACACACATTGTGCTGCCTCAGAAAAATCCTCATTTTATCCCCAGGAAATCCCTCCTTCCCAGTCAGTTGAAAAGCTCCTTTTTCAGTGACAGCAACCTTTATCCAAAAAAGCTGCACTGAGGTTTTTCAAAGCTGTTACAAGTTTAGGCTGACTCCCAGCCTGTTTCTCTTACATAGAATCCTGGTTTGGGTTGGGAGAGACCTCAAATCCCACCCAGTGCCACCCCTGCCAGGGCAGGGACACCTCCCACTGTCCCAGGCTGCTCCCAGCCCCAGTGTCCAACCTGGCCTTGGGCACTGCCAGGGATCCAGGGGCAGCCACAGCTGCTCTGGGCACCCTGTGCCAGGGCCTGCCCACCCTGCCAGGGAACAACTCCTGCCCTAAATCAAACTCAAATTTCCCCTCTTTTCACTCACAACTGCAGCAGAACAGGAATCAGGCTGGGCAGTGCACATGCCAAGGAACTTCAGGTGATGAGAGGAGCCCACTCCTGCCAGGCCCTGCTTCTTTCCCTGCACACATGCCATGGGGACACTGTGGGCACTGACCCGGGCATGGCACTGACCCGGGTACAACACTGACCTGGGCATGGCACTGACCTGGGTCCAACACTGACCTGGGCATGGCGTGGCCGCTCAGCTGCAGTTTCCTGAAGGTCTCCTCGTACTGGGGCAGCTCCACGTAGGAAATGAGCCACTGCACCACCTCCTCCACTGTCCAGTTGTACACTGAGGAGAGCAAAACAGGCACACAGCTCATGGTGGGCACATGAAATACCAGTGAGTCCCAGTTTGGGTTGGGAGGGTCCCCAGAGCCCACCCAGTGCCACCCCAGCCATGGCAGGGACACCTCCCACTGCCCCAGGCTGCTCCCAGCCCCAGTGTCCAGCCTGGCCTTGGGCACTGCCAGGGATCCAGGGGCAGCCACAGCTGCTCTGGGCACCCTGTGCCAGCCCTGCCCACCCTGCCAGGGAACAATTCCTGATTCCCAAGATCCCAGCCAGCCCTGCCCTCTGGCAGTGTGACACTCCAGGCAGCCCTGCAGGACCTCACCCTCCCTTGTCATGGGTCTGTCTTTGCCCAGGAACTCCTGAGGTTCTGCTGCACCTGAGCCCTCCCAGAGCACACGTGGTGTGGGAAGAGCTGCCAGGAGCTTTCCCTGTGACAACACACCTTTCCCAGGGCTGGCTTTGCCCTGTGCTCCCAGCTCCCAAAATTAAAACATGCAACGAGGCCATCAGATAGAGGAGCAGCAGAGGCTCCACCTCCTGCCACAGCACCAGCCCTGGCACCCTGGCAGGGCCAACACCCCAAGCACTGGCAGGGGACAGCTGGGATCACTGGGATTTCCAGCAGCCAGGTGATCCTGCTGCCTCCAGACTCCCAGCAGGGAATGCTCATCCTCATCACATGCCCAAAGCCCTGGAATCCTGAGGTCAGCTCCAAAAGCCTCACCCCTGCTCCAGATCCAGGCACAGGGTGCCCAGAGCAGCTGTGGCTGCCCCTGGATCCCTGGCAGTGCCCAAGGCCAGGCTGGACACTGGGGCTGGGAGCAGCCTGGGACAGTGGGAGGTGTCCCTGCCATGGCAGGGGTGGCACTGGGGGGGATTTGAGGTCCCTCCCAACCCAAACATTCCAGGATTCTGGGATTCCCTCTGAGCTTTGACCAAGCAAAGCACACATGGAGTGATGCTGGAAAAGAAGAACTGGAAGCAGCTTGAGAAAGGATCTGTGGGAGGAGGTGGAGCAGGTGCTGCAGCCCAAGTGAACAAGGTGAACTTTGCTCCTTGACCTCCTCCCCTGGGCAGATGTGGATTATTTCTGGAGCTGTCATGCAGCTCCAGAGCCACAGGTGAGGAAACCTTAGGAAAGCAAGCTCCTGCCTTTGCCACTTTGTTGTGCTGTACTTCCAGCAATGCTCTGAAGGCAAGGACCATCCCAGAATGCCACATTAGTTTGGGTTGGGAGGGACCTCATAGCCCACCCAGTGCCACCCCTGCCATGGCAGGGACACCTCCCACTGTCCCAGGCTGCTCCAAGCCCCACCCAACCTGGCCTGGGACACAGCAGGTGTTTTTACTGGACAGAGGGGGATTTAATTTATTTAATTTACTTTAATTTATCATCCTCTGTCCCCGTCCATGGCAGGGCTGCACGGCTCTGCTGCAACATCAACACTGGCTGGGCCCACGAGCATGAGAAACATCTTCCCAAGCTCCAGGGAGCCCAGTGCCTCCCACAGGGAGCTGAGGGGTGAGGGAGAGGAGGGATAAGTGATCTGGGAGAGCTCAGGGAGCTGGGGGAGCTGAGGGAGCTCAGCTGGTTGAGCTGATGAAGCAGAGAAAGATGAGGGAGATGAGGAAGCTGAGGGAGTTCACAGAGCTGAGGGAGATGGAGCTCAGAGAAATAAGATGAGAGAGATGAGGGAGATGAAGGGTCTTGTGAAGATAAGAAGGCCCAGAGATGGAGCTCAGAGAGCTGACTGAGCTGATGAGGCTGAGGGAGCAGAGGCAGAGCCCAGTGCTGGGCAAGAACAGCAAGGCTCCAAAGGAAGGTGCCAAGGTGCCATGCCCATGGATGCTGGCACAGTGCCTCAGCTGCAGGGTGCCACAGACCAGGCCACCAACCCACCCTGGCTGCTGGGGGCTCCCTACAGCTCCTGCTCACTGTCCCACACCAGGGACACCTGTTAACAGTGCAGGATGTTAATGAGCAGGGTGTTAATGATGGAAGGATTGGAGAGGCCACAGGCCCTGCATGGTGACATCAGCACTGCCCTGCCATGGGCATGAGGCCACATCCCAGCCATCAGCACTGCCAGCCCTGGGCTCCTCCAGCGTCCCTGGCTCCTCTCACGTCCACACCTGGAGCTGTTTATTTTGGGAAAGAGTCCCTGAGAACCAAGCACCAAGATGAGCAGGACCCTGCCCTGCCTCCTCATGCCCAGGGGCTGATCTGGCATCACTTCCATGGCTTTGGTACAGCCAGGCTCACCCAGGGCACCATCACAACCTTTACCCTCTGCAATAATTAAGGGGCAGAAATATCTTTTTACTTTCCATGTGTGACCAGGAACAGCAGCAATGGATGGGAGGAAAAACAATGGCTTGAAAACAAATGCAACAGGCCCAGGCACCCCACCCCTGTGGGATGTCAGGGCCCTTCACAGCCACAGCAAGGAGCAGAGCTTTCCTACAAGCCTGACTCCAGTTTCATGACTTCAGTTCAAACTCCCAAATTCAGCTTCAAATTTCCCTGGCAGTGCCCAAGGCCAGGTTGGACATTGGGGCTGGGAGCAGCCTGGGAGATTCCTGTTCTGCTGCAGTTGTGAGTGAAAAGAGGGGAAATTTGGGTTTGATTTAGGGCAGGAATTGTTCCCTGGCAGGGTGGGCAGGCCCTGGCACAGGGTGCCCAGAGCAGCTGTGGCTGCCCCTGGATCCCTGGCAGTGCCCAAGGCCAGGTTGGACACTGGGGCTGGGAGCAGCCTGGGACAGTGGGAGGTGTCCCTGCCATGGCAGGGGAGGCACTGGGGGGGCTGTGAGGTCCCTCCCATCCCAAACTCTCTGTGATTCCAGGACAGCAGACCACCCCTCAGAAACCAGTCACTTACTCTGAGCCAGATCTGCAAGATGATGAAAGGGAAAGCAAGAGCAGGAACTCAGTCCAACCCTGGGACAGCCACAGTGCCACAGCAGCTCTGCCAGGTCCCCTGGGTGCCAGAGGCAGGGGCAGAGCCAAGGCTGCTCAGTAATTAAGGGGCCTGGTGAGTCTCAAGGAATGCTCCCCTCCAGCCCTTAACGACTTCTACTCTTTCCCAGCTGACAGCAAAACACACTCCAGGCAGAGCCATCTGTAAACAGCCCAGTAATGGGAGAAATATTTCTTACACGAGGCCCTCCTTGGACACAGGAGGTGCAGGGACTCAGAGCCATGGAGCCACAGGCTGGAAACCCCTCTGAGCCCACAGAGTCCAACACTGCCCACGTCCCCAAGTGCCACATCCACAGGGCTGTGAGACCCCCAGGATGGGACTCCATCCCTGTCCTGGGCAATTGTGCCACTCCTGAGTGATGTGGGCAGGAATGTTCAACACATCCCTGCCCAGCTCCATGGGAGATACACAGCTGGGCTGGGATACACAGCTCTGCAATCATCTCACAGGTATCACAGACTGCTTTGGGGTGGAGGGACCCCAAATCCCCCCCAGTGCCACCCCTGCCATGGCAGGGACACCTCCCACTGTCCCAGGCTGCTCCAACCCCAGTGTCCAACCTGGCCTTGGGCACTGCCAGGGATCCAGGGGCAGCCACAGCTGCTCTGGGCACCCTGTGCCAGGGCCTGCCCACCCTGCCAGGGAACAATTCCTGATTCCCAAGATCCCAGCCAGCCCTGCCCTCTGGCACTGGGAGCCATTCCCTGGCTCCTGTCCCTCCAGCCCTTGTCCCCAGTCCCTCTGCAGCTCTCCTGGAGCCCCTTCAGGCCCTGGCAGGGCTCTGAGCTCTCCCTGGAGCCTCCTCATGCACAGCCCCCTGTTCAATCCAGGCTGCAGCTCAGTGTCCACGCAGTGCTCCTGGGGTGGGAGGGATTGCTGCTCCCCACAGCTGCTCCCCACAGCTGCACCCACAGCTCTGGAGACACAGACCCCCAGCCAGAGGAGTTTAAGGGCTGATACAGAGAAGTGAAATACAAACAGGACACAAATGAGAAACTGAAGTTTCTATGGCTGAGGAACTGATTATAAAACTGATATCCAGTATGAGAAAACTCCTCTTTTAGAGATGAGGAGCACTGAAAAGAATGGGATTAATAATATCTGTGGAATTCTGTGTGAAAGCACTGGGGAAGCTCTTGCCAATCTCACAAGTCTGCTCCAAGATTCCCTGGTTTCCGGAAGTTTCTCACCAGAGGCTGAGCTCCCCTCAGCTCCCTGGGTGCTGGATGAATAACAGCACTTTGCAACAGCTGAAAGTCATTTCTACATGGACTGTACTTATCACACTTCCTGGATTTTATTCTCCCCTTTTTGCACTCTGAAGGAGCTTTTCAGGTTCAGAAAGTTTCTCCCAAGGAAAACACAAGCTGCAGGAAAGCTCCCAGGCAGCTCTGTTGAATATTTAGTGTGTCAGCACCCCATTAAAATTCCATCTGGAACTGGGTGTTTGAAGGAGAACCTGGAATTGGGGAGCACTGGGCTCTGTTTAACACACATTTCTAGGGTGCAGGAACAAAATGATAACTGATATTTTGGTGGCCAGGCTCTGGTGCAGCATTAACAGTTTGGAAGCATCAAGCCCAAGGAAATCCTGGGAATCCACAGCTCAAAAAGGGAGCTGGAAAGGTGCAAGGGAGGAAGAGCAGCACATCCCTCCTGAGAGCTGCACACTCTGCCCAGGGCATCTGAAATCCAAACTCTCTGGCACTCTTGGGAAAGGATTTCTTGGCTCTTTGTCCTTTTTTACCTTCAGAGGTTTTCCAGGCCTTCCAGAGATCTTCCACACTGATGAGCTTGTCTTCTCCATGGAAAGTGCTGTGCTTGACTGCTGGGTCATGGTAATTCAAGTCTTCCCTCAAGAACTAGGAGAGGAATTAACAGCAGCATTAGCCTTTGGTTCCTCTTTAGGGAGATCAGGAGCACAAAGAAAATTTTTGAATAGTAATGATTTTGATGGGAAATCAAAATAAATCTGAATAAGTAATTTTACAAATGGATATACTGGATATATAAGACATACACATCTATCTTTTATACAGATACAAGTATATTCCCTGCAGTACCCCTGAATATTTCTGTTCCTGGGAAGACCAGCCAGGAAATATTCAGTAAGTAAATATTTTAAATTCATTTTAACACAGAGAAGGGATAATTAATCAGAACCTTGAGTATTGGGATTCCAGACTTTTCTTCAAATTACAGTATCACCAAAAATTCACCTGAGTGGCACAACGGAACCAGCTTTATGTCAGTGGAGTAAGAACCCAAAAATTATTACTGGATTTGATCTGCACCCTCAAATCCAAGCTGGAACAAACACCACGGGCAGGAGGGGAGGCAGTTCCACTGGAAAATACAGATAAATACATTGAGCCTAGCTCAGTGGGTGCCCAGAGCAGCTGTGGCTGCCCCTGGATCCCTGGCAGTGCCCAAGGCCAGGCTGGACACTGGGGCTGGGAGCAGCCTGGGGCAGTGGGAGGTGTCCCTGCCATGGCAGGGGTGGCACTGGGGGGGATTTGGGGTCCCTCCCATCCAGAGCAGTCTGTGAAATCTGCCAGCAGACAGAGAACCACTCACACTCCAGTGCCCAACAGATGGAACCGAGGTAAAGGATAATTCCTTTAATTATTCCTTTTATTATTACTCATTACTCATTCCTGCCCCTCAGGACATGATCCCCACACAGGCAGCTCCATCTCTGGGCTCCTCCTGTGCACCAGGATTCTATCCACACCCAGTGAACACCCTCAGAGCTGGAGATGGTGTTCTAACACCAGACAGGGCACAGAAAGGATCTGGGCAGCTTCACCCTCCAGGCTGCCGAGGCAGCTCCAGCCTGGGGCTCCCCACTCTGCCACGGCCCTTCCTGCCTGGCAGAGATCATGGACAGGGGGAGAATTTTGGTGGTTCCAGCAGGGGCTGGGCTGGGGGCTCCAGCTGTGCCAGCCCCGTGGGTGACACTGTGGCAATGTCACTGATGTCACTGATGTCACCGGCCCCGCTGGCAGCAGGAGCAGCTGCTGCTCTGTATATTTAGCTCGGGGAGCACAGAGAGGAAAAGTGATCCCTCAGCTTCCCCTGGGCTCACCACGGCCAAAACAAACCCCAAGGACTCGGCGGAGGGGACGGGGCTGGGGGATGTCCTGATAAACGAGCAGGGAGGGGGTGCAGGAAGGGCTGGAGGAGCTGGGCTGAGCCCACCAGAGCCCAAGGAGACCTTAAAGCACATTCTCCACCAGTACCTTCTGGGGAAAAGACAAAATCATGGAATCCCAGACTGGTTTGGGCTGGGAAGGACCTCAAAGTCCACCCAGTGCTACCCCTGCCACGGCCAGGGACACCTCCCACTGTCCCAGATACTCCAAAGGCCAGGCACAAGAACCACGGTGCACAGGACTGACCTACTTGCAAACCACCAAAAGCAGCACTTCCAAGTGTTAAAGATCCCACTGATCCCAGGCCTGGAGACACCCAAAGCTCCAAGTCCTGGACAGAGGGTGGGCCACACCTTTTCCAAGGTCCCACATGGGCCACCCCCAAGATCCCATCCAGACCACGCCAGCCTCAGCCAGGCTGTGAAGCCACGAGGACAGAATGAAACTGAGTCAATCCTGAGTCTCCCCACCAAGCTGAGGGAAAGACAAACCATGGCCAAAGCAGCCAAAAGCAACGGGAGCAGAAGCACTGCTACAAGCACAGGATGAGCCGGGATCACAGCAGGAAGGCTCAGCCTGGGAATGCTGACCTTGGTGCTCCAGGGTCTCCAACAGCAGGAGGAGCTGGAGCTGCTGGAGAGAGCCCAGAGGAGCCACGGGAGCTGCTCCAGGGCTGGAGCCCCTCTGGAGCCAGGCTGGGAGAGCTGGGGGTGCTGGGGGAGAGGAGAAGCTCCAGGGAGAGCTCAGAGCCCCTGGCAGGGCCTGGAGGGGCTCCAGGAGAGCTGCAGAGGGGCTGGGGGTGAATTTGCTGCCTGAAGGCACACTCAGAAATGAGCAGATCCACAAAATGGGATTTTCTGGAGGGTTTTTTTCCATAGAATCACAGCATGTCCTGAGTTGGAAGGGACCCAAAAGGATCAATCAAGTCCAAGTCCTGGCTCTGCACAGCCCCAACAATCCCACCCTATGCCTGAGAACACTGCCCAAACTCTCCTTGAACTCTGTTTTGTGGTTCTTTTATCTGCAGAAGCTCCAACTACTGAAGTGATTTTTCAAACCTTCCCATCCCTCCCACACCCCTGGATCTGTGCCACCCTCCCTCCCCAGCAGCAGCTCCTGCTGTGCTGAGCCAAGGGCCAGAGCTGGCCACGAGCTCCCCGTGCCCCCCAGCTCCACCACAGCCACACACAGCTCCTGCCTCCAGGGCCTCCTCCCACCCAGTGACCCCGGGCAGCAGGATCAGGGCCTGGGAGGAGCCAGGGGAAGACTGGGCAGCAACACAAACCTTGTTTCCTGAGGAAACCAGGCTGGCAGCATCCGAGAGCACCGGGAACACACAGCCCAAACAGCCAGAGCTGCCAGCGTGGGGACAGGAATAGATCCCTAATTAGAAGATTTCCCCATGAGGGACACTTCTTTCACTTGAATCGAGGCCACTGATGTCATCTGAAACTTCATTGAAAATTCACTTCCCAGCAGGAAAACTGCAAGGATGGCTTATGGACAGCATGAAGCTGTGGGACAAACCTCCACCCATCATTTATTTTAAAGACACCATTGTCTGTGTGCCCCCTTCTGCCCAGGCAGGGGGTTCAGTCCAAACAAAACTCTCCCATCACTTACCCCCAAGGGCTAGGGGCCAAAATAATAAATGAAAATATAAACTTCTCAACCAGCCAGGAAAATGCCCATCCATCCCTGGAAGTGCTCCAATCCAGGCTGGAGGGGGCTTAGAGCACCCTGGGATAATGGAAGGTGTCTCTGCCCATGGCAGGTGGTGGAACTGGATGAGGTTTGAAGTCCCTCCCAACCCAGCCCATCCTGGAAGCCCACAAACCCCGTAAAAGGTTTCAATTTGAGCCTCCTGCATTCTTCCCAATAATCCCCCAGCAGCTGTCCCACCACAGCCCCGAGTCCAACCTGACTGCAGGCTCCATGTAGGGGAGAGCCATAACCTTGACAGGAGAACCCAGCAGGAGCTGGCTCAGACAGGGACATTCCTGGAATACCTCGTTCAGTGGCTCCAGAGCTCACTGACAGGTGAACTTAATGCAGCTTCAATAAAAGCTCAGCAGAGGTAAAGCAGCAGCTGCACATGTGGAATCCCAGGGACAGGGAATCGCTCCGAAATCATCGAGGCCAACTGTAAATGCAACAACCCAAGTGCAGGTGCCTCTGGGTGGGGGCAATCCCAACACAAACACAGCCTGGGGAGAGTGGATTGGGAGCAGCCCTGGGGAGAAGGAGCTGGAGGTTGGTGGGAGAAGCTCCACAACTGCTGGGACCTGACATCCCTGTGCCCTGGGCTGATCCCTCAGCATGGGCAGCAGGAAAAGGATTGGGATTCTGCCCCACTCAGGCTGGACAGCCTTTTCCAGGGGGAATTTTCCCAATATCCAACCTGAACTTCCCCTGGTTCAATTAAGGCCGTTCCCTCTCCTCCTGTCCCTGTGCCCTGGCAGCAGAGCCCGACCCCCCCGGCTGTCCCCTCCTGGCAGGAGTTGTGCAGAGCCACCAGGGCCCCCCTGAGCCTCCTTTTCTCCAGGCTCAGCCCCTTCCCAGCTCCCTCAGCCCCTCCTGGGGCTCCAGACCCTTTTCCAGCCCCCCTAAAGGCAGAGCAGAGGTGCTGGGAGCAGGAGCAGCCCTGCCAGGGCTCAGCACTGCTCAGATCCAGCTCCCAGGGGTTTGAGGAGTGGCTCTAAGAGCACCAAGGCAGTGATTCTGAATTCCTCCCAGCCTGGCAGTGTCTCAGGGCCAGGGCTCTGAGCACACATTCCCAGCAGTGCTCTGTACCAGCAGCTCCCAGTGACTCCAGTGCGAGTGGGGGCAAGATCTGCTCAGAGACACAAAAGTGCCACTTCTGCCCAACCCTAAGGAAACGAGGCTCATTCCTACTTTACTGCCAAGGAGCAGCACACATGGGCTGAAATGGGCTGCCCGAGGCTGCCCCAGCTCTGGGAGAGGCTGAGCTGCAGCTCCAGCCACTCAGTCCAGGGAACTGCCTCCAGGGGAACACCTCCTGTGGTGCAGGAAATGCAACTGAAGCGTTGCAGCTGCTTTCATTACTCACTCGAGTGAGATTGAGGCAGAGGGAACAGCCCTGCAAGCTGGGAACAGCCACCCAAAAGCAGCAGCTCCTGGCAGCAGGGCCCTGTGCCACATCCCTGGGGACTGTCACTGCTCCAGGGGGACACTGTGGTGGCTCCATGTGCAAGAGCAGCTGTGGCTGCCCCTGGATCCCTGGCAGTGCCCAAGGCCAGGCTGGACACTGGGGCTGGGAGCAGCCTGGGACAGTGGGAGGTGTCCCTGCCATGGCAGGGGTGGCACTGGGTGGGATTTGAGGTCCCTCCCAACACAAACCAGTCTGGGATTCTGTAACCCAGGACTGCAGAGCTACCTGTGAGTGGTAACAGCTCCCTGCACCCACGTGCTTCCTCTCAGCTTCCAACACATTTCCCTGTTTAGCTGCCAGTTCTCCCTAGAAGACAGAATTCCTCACCTCCAACGAGCACCCACCACAACTCAGACAACACTACAAGGAGCTTTCCCTTTTCCAGCAGACTCTTATTTCCAATAGTGCTTGTGTAAACAAAGAACAACAACTTTCCTTCTCTTCAATCCCTGATCAGCTAAAACATCCAAGGCTGACACAACAAAAAGCTGCTCCTTTTTCTGCAGTGAGCACACACAGACTGAAACCGTTTTAGCTGGCTGCTGGAAGAATGCAGTAAACACAAAATCATGGAATGGTTTGGCTTGGGAGGGACATTAAAACTCATTTAATCCCACCCCCTGCCACAGGCAGCGACACCTCCCACTGTCCCAGGCTGCTCCAAGCCTCATCCAGCCCGGCCTTGGGCACTGCCAGGGATGCAGGGGCAGCCACAGCTGCTCTGGGCAACACTGAAGTGAGGAACAGCCCCAACCCGCACTGAGGTGCTGAGGCAGCACCTGGATCACCCCAAGGTGCCATGAGCAGGAGGCCCCAGCCCAGCCCAGCCCAGCCCAGCCCAGCCCAGCCCAGCCCAGCCCAGGCTGACCTCGTCGCTCTCCTCCACGTCCACGTTGCCGTTGGCGTCGTCGTCCATCTGCTTGTGGATGTTGCGCACGGCCTCGAAGCTGAGCTGCTCGTCCTCGTCGTGGCACAGCGCCTTGTCGATGCGGCAGAACTCTGCTGGGGCAAACACTGCGCCTCAGCCAGCTGCTCCACACACACCAACCACAGCCTCTGCCCTGCCCTGGGAGATGGGGCAGGTTCTGGGGGAGCTCCTGGGGCGGGATGGGGCGCAGGGATGGGCAGGGCAGGGTAGGCAGGGCAGGGCAGGGCAGGGCAGGGCAGGGCGGGGCGGGGCGGGGCGGGGCAGGGCAGGGAAGGGAAGGGAAGGGCTGGGCTGGGCTGGGCTGGGAGGGCAGGGGAGGGGCTCAGGGCAGGGCAAGGAGGGCAGGGCAAGGAGGGCAGGGCAGGGCTGGGCTGGGCTGGGCAGGGAGGGCAGGGCTGGCAGGGCAGGGCAGGAGCAGGGCAGGGCAGGGGCACAGGGCAGGGGCACAGGGCAGGAAAAGCAGAGCAGGGCAGGGAGGGCAGGGCTGGGCTGGGCTGGGCTGGGCTGGGCAGGGAGGGCAGGTAAAGCAGAGCAGAGCAGGGCAGGGCTGGGCAGGGCAGAACAGGGCAGAGCAGGGCAGGCAGGGTAGGGCAGGTAGGGCTCTGCCCCTCTCAGCCCCATCCCTCCCCACTCCCCCAGGGCAGCTCTCCCAGCAGGGCTGGCTGCTGCCCATGGCCTGAGCTCCACATCTCCCCTGGAGCCTGTTGGTGTTGGCACCGTGTGCAGCCGGGGCGTTTGGGGAGGAAGAGCTGTGTGTTTATAAAACACATCAATTAAAACACTTCCCTCCTTCCTGATTATGGAATGGGCTCTCCTGGCTGCTTTGCACATGACTCTCTGCTTTCCAAGACCAACACTTGACATTTTGCTGCGTGCCCGAGCCCGTGCAAGCACCAAACGGGGCCGAGCCTTGCACAGCACTGCAGCTGGTGACAGGGGACCCAGGGATGGGGAATCCTGGGCAGGGATGGGACCTGGGCAGGATGGAGAGCTGGCACCATGCCAAGGCGATGGAGTGCAGCAGGACCAAGGTGCTGCACGGGCTGGGAGAGCTGGGGGTGCTCACCTGGAGCAGAGAGACCTGAGAGCCCCTGCCAGTGCCATGCAGGGCTCCAGGAGAGCTGCAGAGGGACTGGGACAAGGGAATGGCCTCCCATGGACACAATGACCTGGCCAACCATGAAGCCAACCATGAAACCTCCTGCAGGGCTGGTGTCCTCCTGTCCCAAACCTCAGGAAGGTCATTCCATGCTAACTCATGCCTGTCCACGTGGCCAGGGGAGTCCAGCAGCGCTGGGAACTGGTGACCAAACCAGTGAGTGAACTGGGAACCTCCCCAGAGCACTCCTGGCCAGCTGCTGAGGGGTGCTGGCAGTGATAATGGGCACCTGGAATCACATGGACCTCGGCAGAGCACTGGGTGCCCTGAGGTTGATCTGGAGAGGTTTGGGGCTCCTCTCCCACCCTGCAGGAGTTTTCTGGTGGCTCAGAACTTTGGGCTGGGCCTTTCTGTGCTGGCTCCTCCCGTTATCTCCCAGGCAGCCAGCAGGGACACGAGATGGTCTCTGTGTTTATGCTGTCCTTGGACCCGACCCCAGAAGGAAAAATGAAGCCAGGCTAAAAGATATCTCCCAAAATATTACATGCTTCTCTTGTTCCGAGCCTCTGCTTGTTGTTGCAGGGGAGAACGTGGCAAGGCTGTAGCAAAGTCTGGATTATAAGAAGGGAAGGTTGTGTTATTGTCAGAGTGGGTTTATTCAGAATAACCCCCTGCTGAGGAGCTCCTGAGCCCTGGCTCACGTCTGTCCCAGGGGTTCAACCAGGGAAAGAGACCTGAAGGGATGAAGTCCCGAAGGGATAAAGGACTGGGGGATTGAGGGGATCCTGCCCAGCCTTCCTGCCACCCCAAGGACAGCCCCTGGGTATTTCCAGCACAAATGCCAGGAATGAAGATTGACTGAGAGCAGCAGCAAGGGTTTCAAGCGCTGCCAGGTGCTGATAACCAGCTACACCATCAACAGCAATCAAACCAAACGCGGGGAGGAATCTGGTGCTTTCATCGAGACCAGAAAGAGCCTGAATATGGGGCACAGTGATTTAATCAGCAGACAACCCTGAACTGATAACAGAACGGTGCCAGGATGGGCTATTCATTCCCCTCCCTGTTATCTCCACGGGCTGCAGCTGCAGGAATACCCAAATGAAGGAACACAGACCAGCACCAGGCACTTTGCCTGAGGCTGATGGAAGATAAAGCCTAAAGATCAGAGCAGAGAAATCATTTGGGTGGGAAGGGGCCATAAAGCTCATCCACACCTTCCACTGTCCCAGGCTGCTCCAAGCCCTGCCCAAGCAGGCCTGGAATACTGCAAGCAGGCTATTCCAACACACCTTCGGCAAACAAAAGCCTCAAAATGAGTGCGAAATCGGCTTTGTTTCAGTCAATCTTCCCTCTCCTCACCGGGGCTGTGACTCCTGGAGTCCTGAGGAGCAACACCAGCACCTCCACTCCCACCCCGCCTCTCTGAGTCATCGGGAACCTTCTGTCTCCATCCCGCTGTTTGGTGGCTCCGTGCCGGCTCTTTGTCTCCCCGCTATCAACTCCATGGCTGCGTCTGCCCGTGCAGAACAAAGAGTCCTTGTCCCTCCCAAGGGCTGTCCTGGATGGGCCATTACCTGGGCATATCAACACGGGCCCTGCTCCCATCCTCCTGCTTCCCTTTCATCCCTCCTGCTGCTCTTCCATCCTCCTGCTTCCCTTCCATCCCTCCTGCTTCCCTTCCATCCCTCCTGCTTCCCTTTCATCCCCCTGCTGCTCCTCCATCTCTCCTGCTTCCCTTTCATCC